>JAVQKC010211460.1:0-18633 GCA_036025475.1 Philypnodon macrostomus
CGTGGCGGGTAGTGGCGGTTAGTGGCGGGGCGTGGAGGTGAGTGGGGGCTAGTGGAGGGTCGTGGAGGGTATTGGAGGATCTTGGCGGGTAGTGGAGGGTAGTGGGGGATAGTGGAGGGTAGTGGAGGATAGTGGAGGGTAGTGGGGGATAGTGGGGGGTATTGGAGGATATTGGAGGATAGTGGAGGGTAGTGGGGGATAGTGGGGGATAGTGGAGGGTAGTGGGGGATAGTGGGGGATAGTGGAGGGTAGAGGAGGGTAGTGGAGGAGAGTGGAGGGTAGTGGAGGATAGAGGAGGGTAGTGGAGGATAGTGGAGGATAGTGGAGGATAGTGGAGGGTAGTGGGGGATAGTGAGCCTGATCCCTACTCCTTCACTTTCAATGCTTTCAACATTCTTTCCTGACTCTATCTTTTTAATCTTTCATACTGCTCTCCTTCAGTGTCCCCCCTTTATATCCTCTCTCCACCTTTTTAAGTGATGGGTACTTCAGCAAAAAACACAGAGATGAGGTAAAAAGATAAAAGAAAAGTCACCCTCAAGTAAAATACCCTTCTTCAACATTTGGATTTCAATTGGATTTGTGGATCAGATAAGAAGAGTGTGTTGAGCTTTCACAGGTCACAGACTTATGGAGGGCAGCAGAGACAGACTAGACGTGAATGAAAAAGTCACGGCTCACAAAGTCTCACGATTTTTAACACCAGACTCTGAGACAATATTCTGTCTGAAAGGATTGCTGTGTTTTTGTGACCTTATTTAACACACACAGTCACTTGTTGTATTGCATTTTTTCATTGCAGATGGTGAAATTACATCCTTTCTTTCAAGTGCCTGAAATAGATGCCAGTCTGTAAACAATAGGTCACACAGTGATATTCCATCGTTGTGGAAAAGCTCCTAAACAATGTGACCACATTTGAAGAAACATAATAGTGGTTTGGAGATTATGACTGTGGGCCTATGACCAAATTTTTATAGCTATTATCTGCACAGTACAGTCATTAAATGCAATACTATACTACAATACTGAAGTGTCAATATCATATTAAAATAATAGATGCAGTCTGGTAGAAGATATAGGATTCCTTTGTGTAAGAGTAATAGATTCTCCCTTTGTCAATCAAACTGGTAAATGACAATCTAAATTTGAATTGTGTTTTGGTTGTATTGGCACTTGGGTGTGTTTTGTGTTGTTTCTGTCTACTTCAAAGTTTCAAAAGTTTATTTGTCATATGCAGGTTCAACACAAGGTCAACAACGCAATGAAATGCTTAGGATCAGAAGAACCGTTTGACTCGCTAAGATAGTCAAGAAGTACTAGTAGCATGCAATAATAGTACATGGTAAAAAAGTGTTTGCAAAAAAGAGATAAGTAACAATATAATAAACATATAATAAAATAAACTTGCCTACAGTGTCGACAATGTGTTTTTGTGTTTGTGTTTATATATGTATGTAGCTGACCCTTGCTCTTCTTTAGGGAGACAAATAACGTAAACCTTGAACCTGAAATGTATACTTTCAGTTTGCAAATAGTATGACTCTAGTTGAGAACATAATTTAAAAAGTCCTTGTATATCTTACCAACATTACATACAAATGTACTTCAGCTAACATGTTTTTGTTATGCACGTTTGTTAAACTGTGGATAATTCAAAATGTGTCCAAACCTTTGACTGGAACTGCACAGTCCCAAATTCTAACTACAAATAAACTATGTAATGTATTTTGAAAGAAACATGGCAGAACATGCTCTCCTACCAATGAAAGACTGATTTTTCATACCTGGTGGAAGAGTTTCAAGCATATCTTTCTTGTCATCTGAATTGTGGGCTTTACTACTGGAGCTCAATTCATCCTGAAAGCACAAAGAAATGCATAAATACACCACTTATTGTCATCTCAATCACAACATCTTTGGATGACGAGGACAATGAGTTGAAAATTCAAACAGTAGATTTAGTGGTCACATAAAGGGACCAAGAACAGTGATTTATCTATAACTTTTTTGATTCTGGATCCAGATCAATCCTGTTCTGTCTTATTCATATTCATTTTACCATTCACCCACAATAATTGTCAACTATTCTTTCTACTTCCTGCAATTTTAATCAATACGATGATTAATTATTTGTAATTGTTTGAAACTGCAGACTTGTTCTCAGCAGCCTCTTATATAGATGAAAAGTGTCCTCGTCTATGTCCATCTACTTCCATTAAAAGCCAACCGCATCAATACTCAGCGGGCTCAACCATTAGCGACACTCATTCGCAGGTTGAGCCCCTAACTTCAGTAAATTATTGTTTGACTCCATTATTCTCAGTGTGCCCTTGTTTCCCCTTCAGCCTCTTTCCTAAATGCTGTATTGATCTGTTGTTTCAGCCCCTTCAGAGCAAACCGTGACAGTGAAAGCTCAAATTATCCTACAGCTGAGAGGGCTAATGAGTATTTTGGGCTTGAGTGAAATTACAGCATTGTTTGTTGCTTAAATACTCCACTTTCATGATATGCTGTCACTTTATCATAAACATTTCACACATATTTCACCCAAAAGCCAAATATTCCTAACTTAATGTCTTTTCACACATTTCAGAAGCATTTCAAAAGTCAGTCAGTAAGTTTTTCAAAATTTATTCAGCTCCTGTTCACATCCTGACAACCACAAGGTTTCTGTTTGGACTCCATTCTTCAAATATTAGTTATGGCTGAGTTTTTTGGACCACTCTGATCAGATAAACTACATATTTATATTAATAGTAAAGTCCTATCTTCTATAATCGACACTAAATTATACAGAGCCTTTGAATGTGCAAACTAAAAAGTGGTCAGTGTTAATGTGGCATATTATCAACATGATTTGTACAAACACACAAGTACACAATTCTGTACTTGTGTGTTTGTACAAATGTGTGTGTGTGTGTGTGTGTGTGTGTGTGTGTGTGTGTGTGTGTGCGCGTGTGCGTGTGTGTGCGTGTGTGTGCGTGTGTGCGTGTGTGTGCGTGTGTCTATATATATTATATATACAGACACATACATGCTTACATGTATTTATTTCTCACAATAAATCTTCCACCTAGTCTCACTTTCTTTTAATTTTTTTTCCTGTTGTCACTTTGGCAGCTACATGCTTTGTCTGTCATTGATGTCATTGATGCAGATGGACATGACACACTGAGCTCAAACTCATTCATACAAAAGTCTGTCACTGTGATTTAACTGGCTTTGTTAAGACTAAGCAGTCAGCAGAAAGGACCAATTTGATTTTATTATAAATACATATGTCTACTGACATTGAGGCAACATCATCATGAACTTGAGAAACATGTTTTTTTTATGAAAAGTTGAATTATTTGCTCTTGACTATGCACTATCTGTATTGTTGGAGACAGAAATACATTTTTGTGTGTTTTGTGCTCAGCTACAATCCATTGAGACAGAAGAGTAAGTGACACAATGACACCTGACAGGTCAAAGGTAGCAGTCTGACTTGAAATGCAGCCAAAGCCACTCCAGAAATAGCAATAAATAAAAGATGAGCCTGTCAAAACACATTCTCATTTTTATTTTAAAGAGTGGAACAAATTCCATCAAAAGTTAAGGGATCATTTTTTCCTGTAGTCTTTCCTCAAACTTAATGTACTGAACAAATCATTGCATTTTGGGGAACAAGTCATAACAGCAAGAAAGCCAAAGCAATCAACAAAAGAAAGAAACAGATTAACACTAAACATCAAACACACAAACTACAAACAGAACAAATGTGCAACTTTCATTAGTCACCGAGCTGCTATACAGAGCCCTACACCTGCTTGGGGATAACATTAAGCCTAAACAGATAAGGCTAGGCGAGTGTTCATGTACACTACAAGTGCTGGCCCATATCTGTGTGTGTGGTGAGGACATATCAAGTGCATTAGTGCAGCCGCCACTTACATGCATGGAGTCTAGCATCCAACAGTCAGAGTATAATCCACAGTAATCTGATCACAACCGCTGATAGATTAACTCAGATAAGAATTAGACACACATCTGAACACACACACATGCAGAGACCACCACATGTGACGATATCAAGATGTCAGACATTTAAACTGTGTATCATTTACTATCTCCAGAAATGATATTAAATGTGCTGGGGTGTTTAAACTTCTGATGGACGGGTAGTAAGATTTACAGAGCCCATATATCAAGAGAAACCCAGAAGGAGACCGGGCTTGGAATGAGCTCAGATTTCACCAAGACTATTTTAGATAGCCAACAAACACACATTTAAGTAATTTAGAATGTTTACGTCAGAAATGCAGAGTCAGACAAATATACAGCATAAAGTATATGCAATTAAATAAAGTAGTCGCACCACAAATGAATAAACACTATTGTCCAGTAAAATGAGGTCTCAATCAAGGCAGCTGGCACATATAAAATAAAATAAAAAACTGTAATTGAATGTGTACTTTCACCACCAATTAAAATGAATACCTTGAGTAATAGTACTTCCTTCAGTCAATAACAAAAGCTATAAAGCAACTGAATTTGAGTTTTTAAGGATTCCTTTCGAGTGTCCTTTAGAAGCGCTTCAGCAGCTTTAGGTTCAGTGCTCTCTGGATGAACCTGACCTTTGACCCCAGTGGAGTGTATTGGGACACATGTCTGCAGGGGATTAGAGCTGAAAAGACAAAATGTTCATACTTGACTGACTGTGGTAGGATGGCAACTATGAGCCCTCTTTTACTTGAGACATTTAGAAAACTGGGCCATCCTCAGATATCACACAACTGCCTTAATTCTCTCAATATACTTGCAATGGGTGTGGGTCATATAGAGCAATGCAAAAAGGGACTTGACTTTATCTTGATACTGACAAATACGCACTCATTTATTGCAATACACTTTTGCAATGGTTGCAGTGGAATTTCTATTGAACTTGGTTGGTAATATAAGATAATCTACAATAGGGATCCTAAAAACATAAATTAATATCCAAATAAGCACAATTAAAAGAATACAAGCTTTTTTTTCATCCAATCCATACAACCACTTGAAAATATATGATATAATGCAACAAATAATGTAATGTAATAAAATATAATTTCATAAATTTATCAGCCACGGTCATGATTTCGATTTTATCATGATAGGCTACTGCTATCAGTGTCTACATAAAATCTACATCCAATGTTCATTATAATAGTTCATATTATTTTTTTCTCTTTTATTAATATGAATACTGTAATTTTTACAGTAAATATAATGCACTCGTCATACAAGCTCATCATACACTATATAATTTTTATCACCATTTTGCACACCCCTACATCAAATATTGACACACTAACTGTTTAAACAGGAGACTGCATAAAAGCCAAGGTTGGACATCTAGCTAGCATCCTAGGCAACAAGCAGGTGAATCAATAATGCCACAAACCACTGAAGTACATTTATAAACAAATGGCATGACAAAATTATCTGTTGACATTTGTGGTAGTTTAGAAATGTTTGCCAAAAAACTCTTCAAATCCATCAACATTAAAGACAAACCACAAAATGGGCCCATCTGAAGCAATGACAGTGTCAATATCCCAGACTCGCCCTGTGGCCATCCTCTGTTTCCTTTGCCACTTGTTTATCCTTAAGAAAGAATAGAGTCACACTTTTTCCACTGAAACTAATCTCATCTGTGAATCCTCAGGCCATAGTATTTTGGCAGTTCATCGTGAGGCAATGAATGAATATAACTTCAGAATAAAAAGCAATTGCATTGAAAAAATAGGGGTATGACAAAATATTGATATTCTGATGTGTTGTTTTTTTGGGTGATACTGTATCGATATATCAGACTGGCTGCTGTGTCAATATATCAGGCTGCTGTATCGATATATAAGACTGCTGTATCAATGTATCAATATATCTGGCTGGCTGCTGTATTGATATATATCAGGCTGGCTGCTGTATCGATATATCAGTCTATTAGCAATTACCATTTAACCAATCATTAAGCAAAAAAACTATTAGACAGTGAATGTGGGAGGGACTGGTCTCAGTAAAAACTAAAACCATCATTAGGGTTTACAGAGAATGCCCCCTAAAAAGGGGAGCAGTAGTTCTGTGGTGAAAATGCCTTTTGTTGATTTGATGCCATGGGAAGTCAGAGAAGATGGGCAGATGGGTTTGAGTTAATAGAAAAGCAACAGTGACTAAAAGGTTTGCAGGAGACCATTTCCGAACAACCTTGAAGCAGACGGGCTGAAGCAGCAAAAGCCTTTAATAGGTACAAAACCTCTCTCATAGTTTGGCTGATGAGTGTAACTTATCATGCTAGTGAGTAGGCGTGGGCAACATGGTGATAAACAAAATGTATATGAAGTGATCTGCTAATCTGACAAGATCGTGGAATCGTGATTCATTCATTCATTTATGATCTGCTCTTTACCGTCATTTTTACTGTAACAATAGCAGCGTTCATATTAATAAAAAAGGAAAATGAATAGTATTTTTTATTATGATGAACATTGGATTGGACGTGCATTGAATTTGTATTCTTTTGAAAAACCTATATTTGACACTGATAGCAGTAGTCTTCTGTGTAAGACCAAAAATACCACGTTAACCAATATTGTTGTGATAAAATCTAAATCGTGACCTTGATCTTAAGATTTTATTATATTTTTACCATACTGCCCAGTCCATCACACTGACAACAGATTTTGACCAAAATCTGTAAAACATATTGTAAAAACTAGAAATTACTAAGCAACCACCTGCTTTCTCTGGTAAAATGTTACATGTCGGGAAGGTTAAAAGGTTGTTTGATTCTCATTAGTCATTACTGGTTCTGGCTTCTTTGTTAATCAACTAGCTTCACCATTTTTTAGACTATGGTTCTTCAAAATTAAGTTAGAAATTGATTAATCTTCCCCATTTATTTTTGCCATTAATGGGCAGACAAAATGAGAAAAATACATGACAAAAAAAATACATGAAAAAAACTAAGAATAATCTTTTCTTCTCAAGCTTTTCCGAAGCAATTTGCTCTGTGTTTTTGAAGTGGTTTGTCTGAACATGTGATCTTCCACTGGCCTCTTGAAACTAATTACATGAAATGTCGTAAATCCTTTATCACAAAATTAGATCAGACCAAATTGCCTCGACTGACTGAGTGGAAGTTTGACTATTCTAGTGTTGCATTCGTTTTTTTTTTTTTCAATTTAACCCAATATTTAGCATTTCAACACATAATCTCATAGCGTCCTGCAGGAAAACAGCTTTGATGCTTGACCTGCAATCCCTCTTTTAGTCTCGTCTGTTTAGCATCAAAGTGGCAGAAGTGGCTAATTGGGCTGTTTTCTAGTTAGCTTCTCAAATTGGTTTCAGATGTGAAACCTGGCTAGACTGGAAATAACTATTCATATGTACTGTTGTATGCATTGAATTAACAAAACTACATTTTCCTAAAAACAGACAGCCCAGAGCAGAGTGAGGTAAGTTGCGCCCGGGTGTGAGAGCGAGGGAGCAAGAGACACTCAGGGGGTGTTAGGCAACTCAATGGAGCAATTGTGTGTCCTCGGCCTCATCCCAAAGCCCCATCTGCAGGCTACACACAGACACACACGCAAGAGGCAGACCAACACTAGTCACATATTCCCACAAATGCACAATGACTAAGCACTGATTCATCAAGCTTTGCAGTCCGCAGCATGAAACGGAAACGTAAAAATGGCTATTGCTAAAACATGGGACACTTTTTTCACTCCACAGAAGAGAAAGAACAAGCTATAAGTGCCTTTGAATGTGGCATGGACTTAAGAGTTGATTCGAGTATTCCAGAAATTGCCCAATTTACAAAAAAATAAATAAAAAAAATCCAGTGAGCAGCAGTTGTGAGGTGAAAATGCTTTGTTGCTGCGAGAGGTCGAGGGAGAATGACGATTGTGAGCACATAATATTTTGTATTAAAACGTTTACGTAAATGTTCTCAAAATAAAAGTGTATTTTGATTATTTAATTGTAGCTAAGAGTCCAAGGCCTCTATTAGAAATAATCAATTAATCACCATTGAAATAGATTAAGATGTTTCAGGATATGTAGTCTTACCAAAGTCTTCGATTACTTCCTGCAGATGTGAATCTTCAAAATGTTGTAACACTAAACTACAAACAGAGCTTAGTTTCTTGTTTTCTTCATAATTCTTCACTTGTTTTATGAGAAGTGAATGGAGCTCAGGTTTGTTGTTTTTTGAAAGGTGAGAACACAAAAAACCTGAGTAAATCTAAACCGCCCATTGAGAAGAAGAAAAGACTCAAACACGTTAACAGTGGAAATGTAATGATTCAAAAATGTGATCTAGCCAGGTCTTTCCTCAAACTACTCAGTTATTCTCTTACAACAGCTTATAGTGACACATACCGTACATGTGTGTGATATCTTTATGTATAAAAACGTTTAATGGTTCAAAATTTGTCAATGTAAATGAAAACTAGAAAAGGTGTGTGTTATGTTTCCGACTTCTGCCTGGTCCTTGGGCTTTGTAACACTATAGAAGAGGTACTAAACTGATCAAATAAATTCAATAGATATCTACAAAAAGGTTGCAACATAAGAACAAGGCCCCTCTCTTGATTGTTAGTGCTGAATCATCTCGAGTTGTCAGCAGAGGCACATGTAGGTCTGGGTGGTGGAGGTTAAACTCTCTCATTGGACACAGCTTAGCCCCGGTCCCGCCCTTTGTCTTTGAAGTCTAGCCGCTCCCACAGACACTCTGTGATTAACGCAAGCCAAAATGCTCCCTTACTTCTCTAAGACAATCAGCACAATGCTTTCATTAGATTGTTCATTACACGAAAATGATGGTAATTTGTGGAAATTGTAGCTCCTGGTGATTTAAAGGGAAATTATAATAGAGGCTTTCAGTAAGACCCTAAACCGCACTGAGATCATTAGGGCTGCAGAGCTGATAGTCCAAATGGGTGGAACTGTAAAAAGCTGTACACGAGTCTATAAATATTTTCTTTGCCTTACAAGGAGAAAGGTTTTCTATCCGCCAGCAGAGGAAGGTGTGTTTCTGAATGTATGGATGTGTGTGTTTGAGTAAGCCAAAAATATTTCCGATGTGGCCAAGTGTGTTACAGTACACACTAAAGCACATACGGTCACATAGAGCTGTGGTTCTCAAACTTTTTTCTGGGGACCCAAATTTCGTTTTACCATCACAATTGCAACCCAACTTTATAGATCCAGGACTATTCTCAATTTTGTAATAAGTTGTATTATTATTATTAACAACAATAATAACTTTTATTAAAAACATGTGTAATCAGTGTTTTTAGTTCTAGTGATTTTTCATTTATGTTTTAGACTTCAATGCTTTTTGTGTATTTTTGTGACGCATGTTTGTTTGTTTTTTACCAAAATCAGTAGCTAGTTTATGAGCCACCATGACTAGCCAAAAGTCACTTGGGACACTTTTTACACCACACGGTCCATTTTAACCAAATCCCATCTTATGAGGTGCAGGAAAGCCACACTGTGGAGACAAGAAGAGAGTGGTCTCTTCTTATCTCCACAGTGTGGCCGTAACACATTTTAAAGAGGTGTTTGTTCACTAATCAACATGAGTCTTCTCACATCTGGTTTCTTTGCTCCTTTGAAGTTTGTTTTGTGAAGGAGTAGACTACTCTGGGAGCATGCAGTTGTTCACTCGTAAAAACACCAGATCACCACACTATCGCAGCTTTTAACACATTAACCTTCTGAACAACATCAGGTTTCAGAGAAGAGCCAATGCAGGAATAAATGAACGCTAATTACACACACACAACTCATGCAGTCTTGGAACATACGGTTTCTCTAATAGGAGACAGGCCTTTTGAAACATAATGCTGCTCTCATCATGTGCCTCGCCATAAGGAGCAGCTCATATCACATTTCTGACCAATAGCACTATTAAACAGAGCTTCATCAACATACTCTAAGATCATTTTGGGATGGATATAACAGTATTTAGTTGTACTATAGGGTCTTATTGAGATAGAGAAAACTGAATAGATGTGCTCGAGACAGTGTCAGTCTGTGTGTATGTAAATGTCAGCTCTGTGTCCGTATAAGACAGAGCAAATTGTCAGTATAATTTTGGACACTTTTGTTTGCAGTAATTGACCACAGAAGTGAAAGAAGCAACTCATAAATTGGAGGTGGTGAACACATTGAAGTTGTGTCAAAAATACCGTTACATGTGAATGGTCATAAGTGTGTTCTGATCTTCATCTATTTCACAACAACAGACAAACCCAGGCTGATTAAACTAATACCACATACAAATGATATGTGTTCATGTTTTTGTTGAACACATGTAAACATTCACAGTGCAGGGTGGGAAAGGTATGTGAACCTTTGGATTTATTAACTGGTTGACCCTCCTTTGGCGGCAATAACCTCAACTAAACATTCAGACCTGCACAACGGTAAGGAGGAATTTTGGACCATTCCTCTTCACAAAACAGAGCAGCAATATTCTTAGGATGTCTGGTGTGAATCGCTCTCTTGAGGTCATGCCACAGCATCTCAATCGGGTTGAGGGACTCTGACTGGGCCACTCAAGAAATATTTGCCTGCAAAAAGTCTTGATAAACTTAGGAATTCATTTTTCTGTCGATGACAGCAGTCCATCCAGGCCCTGAGGCAGCAAAGCAGCCCCAAACCATGGTGCCCCCCCCTCCCATCATATTTCACAGTTGGGATGAGGTTTTGATGTTGGTGTGCTGTGCCTTTTTTCTCCACACATAGTGTTGTGTGTTCTTTCTAAACAACTCAATTTTGGTTTCATCAGTCCACAGAATATTTAGACAGTAGTGCTGTGGAACATCAAGGTGCTCTTGTGCAAACTTCAAACGTGCACCAATGTATGCAGAAATCCGAGTAATCCCAAAGGGTTCACATACTTTTTCTTGCAACTGTATCTCTCTCTCTCCCGCACTGCACTTTCACTTTTCACATTTGCATAAATCTTACACAGGCACATAATAGGTCTCATTCTTTATGGCCCCATCCCACTGTAGTTATAGGACCAACGACTCACAGGCAGCACTGTGACCTTTGTGCCCTAAGGACGTCAGAGACTCAAGACATTCATTATAATTGCCCAGCAGACGAAACAAAGGTAACAAACAGTCAAACCACTCATGTGACAGTAAAGGGAAGGATGGAGCCCATTCTCAGATGCTTCTAGTTTTTCGTGTTAAATGGTTTATGAACAGAATATTTGGTCTGGGGTCCGACATGAGACAAAAGTCATGGGACAACTCATTTCAAAAGCATCACACGGAGGTGTTATTCTTAGTCTCAGTCTTGATGGAGTCTGACACAGTCACAAGTGCTCTCCCCACTGTGCTGAAAGCACAGATAAATCAAACCTACCTTTTAAGGGAGAAATGCACTGGGACACTGAAAAAGGCATCAGTGCAATGCTGGTGTGGAGCCTCTATAGTCTGTTACTCTCTTTATACCTGTGGTTTGTAAAACTGTGGCTTAGGAAAATAACTGGTATGTTTCTATTTAGAGATAAAACACTGTGTTTAATATTAGCAGAGGCTCTTGCACCTGAAGCTATGGCCATGTTACACATTAAAATATATTAAATGATGGGAAATGAGGTTTATGTTAACTTTCATGCTAAATGTATGCGCCTGCTTGGAGCAAACTGAGGTATGCCCCGAGAGGCTGTTTTTAAACAACTGTGCAGTTTTTGCTGAGTTTGCTGTGTTTTTTTATTGGATATGATGCAGTCCTGCGTCTGAGTCTTAAGAAGACAACCTCTTTTATGTCTGCCTTTACTATATTAATGAATTTAATTGTTAAAAATGCTTCCGGTTATATATGAGTCAGTGTCAAGAATAAATGGTCCAAAATGAGCAGTTTCCCCTCATACGTCGCATAATGTCATACAATCACAGACAGAGAGGTTCAGAGAGGAGGGAGTTCAACTTAAAGCATCAGCATTTTGTTGAATCAGGCAAAACGAACTGTTCTGTCAGTCGCCAATAAAGCTGAGTCAACATGTTCCTTCTAAAACTGATCTTAACTGCGTATGGACTTTACAAGCTCAATGTTTAACTGTGCCACTATGCCAAATGGCAATCCAACTAACGCAGTCGCTTAAGCAGAAAATGTGATCCGAAACTAAGACCACATTTAAAACAGTAGCCTATATCTCAACATAACTCACTACTAGTGCATGGGATTACTGAAAATATAATCATGCTCTTTTAATATAACTTCTCTTAATTATAAAGTGAACAGAATACACCCCTTCCTTAAAACTACAATAAAGTTTCTCAGTCACTAGTCTTGAAAAATCACATTTCAAGGCTGGAGGAAAAACAATACTGAATAAAAGGTAAATAATAACATCCCGGCAACAATAAGACTACAATAAATACAACTTAAACAACCTGAAAAAACATCATGAATTATGGCTGTATATGGAGATGACGTTACCACATTAAAATAAAAACACAATTTTGAATATTATTTCTCAGTTACTAAGTCTTGGCAAATATCTGATCTATTGCTAGTGCCTATTAATTACTGCAAGTACTGACTACTACTACTTGTACTTGTACATAGGTGGGCTTTCCTGTTTAGTTGCATATCTGTGTCTAAACATAAGCTCTTCATCCACATCAATGTTGTCTTTGCTTTGACAGAATGACATTGATGTGAGCTGATCTTGTCTTTAACACACTGACAACTGAAATAAGCCTGGACTGGAGTTGTTTATTGAACTGCCAGTTAAACCCAGTCTCAGCGAGGAATTCTTGGTTTGTTAAAGAAAACCACACATATCCTACAAAAACCCGTGCATCCTAAAAGAAAAATCTAATCAATGAGATGAGTTTGATTGATGCCCCACAGATTAAGTTGGTTAAATCAATATAGGGCGATATATAGTACTAAACATGCTGGGGACTTGTGACAGTTAATCTTATACACGCAGCCAATATCTTTGAAGAAAAAAAACAATATAACCTAAAGGAAAAAACACAATCTTTGGACACAGTCTGAAAGTTACAATGATGCACTGATAAAGCCTCTGACATGCAGACAGACAGTGACAGATGCCCACTGCTGCATATTCAAAATCCCCCTGAGCCCTTAACTGTGTCTTCAGTCCCTGTTGGAGTCAGGGTCCACCGGCACCAACAGTAGGCTAATCAAAACCTAACACAGCTCAGGGTATGGCTGCACAATTAATCAAAATCTAATTGAAATCACAATTTAATGGCCACAATTAGCAAATCTATATATATGTAAAAAAACCTTGTTCTGAAAGACATATGATTTTAACAGTGAATATATCTTCTTTCAAGTTTAAAAAGTGCTATGAATTGAACACAAATCTATTCAAACCATATTTTATACACGTTTGTCTAATATTGTGCAGCCGTACTACACCAGTATAAGTGGGAATAAGTGTAATTTTTCCCCAAAACTGTTCAGCCCTAATTAACATCTCACTGTTTTGATGCACGGCAGAGCTGAACCCTGCAACTTTGGCTGTTGGGCAATGTATGTCACCTGTAAAAGGTAAATCCTCAAATTTTACAGAACCTGATAATGTTTCTAGCGGAGCGATTGATTGTTTTTTCAAAGCTGCACTAACTTTTGTGACAGTAAGTTTGAATGATACAGTCGCCTTTCCTAATTCTTCTCCTTCCCTCTATCACAGTCTCACACAAAGCAGGAAGTACGTACACAAGCCAGCAGGTATGAGAATAACATAACAGAGAGCTGGGGTTGACTTTTAATTCTTTGATATAAAAATAAAAATAGTTGTGATAAAGCTGTGAATTCTGAAATAAAACATCAGCTCCCGAACATTATTCCTGATAGATTCTAGTTCTTGATTCATAAACAATGTTTCAACCAATCAGAGCGCTCCTGTCCTGTGGAAGCATGTGATTGGTT
This sequence comes from Philypnodon macrostomus, assembly GCA_036025475.1. Taxonomy (NCBI): domain Eukaryota; kingdom Metazoa; phylum Chordata; class Actinopteri; order Gobiiformes; family Eleotridae; genus Philypnodon; species Philypnodon macrostomus. The sequence goes on from JAVQKC010211460.1 coordinate 13,963, forward strand.
AATCAGTTCCTTCCCTCACTCACACCGGTGACCTCAAAGTCATTTTTTTGGTCAAACTGCTTATTTGATCAACTTGGGCTTGTTTTGATCTTTTTGCCCCCGTTTAAAAACTGGAGATTGCAGTTTCATGTGAGATGTGGCCATTACTAATTGGAAGCAAATTGGGCTCAATGTTGCCACAGGCGCCTCAGCAACTTTTGATACCACCGTTTTAAGTATACAAATTGCTAATTAAAATGTATGTATGTAACGGATGTAACTAACTCTCTAACTAAGCCACAAGAAAAGCAATTGGTTTTCAGGAAACGGAGAGCGTGCTATAAAGGAGGGACGGATGCTCACACAGGCTGGTGCTGAGCTGCAAGTTCCCAGCAATCCCTTCACGAGAGCAGGCAAAACAACAGCAATACATTACTCAACTGACAACAATTAATATGAGCGTTTGTCTATTATTAAAACTGATGATTTGGAGCAGTTAGAATATTGTAGGTAATTGTGTGAAAAGAAAAATGCCTGGCTTTTGACAAAAGAATGAGTGAGTATAGCAGCCTACAATTATATTTAAAAATAATTCTCAGGTAAGTGGGAAAAATGTGTGTGGGTAATTTTGGGCTAAACGGGTTAATTAAAAAGATCTAAGTGGTTGAGTTAATCAAGTAGGCTTATTTCCTGTTAAAGGCTGCTGTCAAACTAATCTTAGGGAGGAAGCTCTGATCAGTGCATGTGCCCTGACCCTTCCCGACAACCAACACAAACAGATAGATAAAGCTATCAGCCTAATAGACGAGTGATAGCCGTGCTGTGGTTGACCGAAGCAAAACAAACACAGAGAGGCCAACAGGACCACACTAGCAGCAGGTGGAGTACACTTACACTTTCCCCAAATCTACAGGGGTAATGAGAGGCAGCATGTTGCGCACACATCCACCTACACCCAGACGCAGCAGGGGACACCGGCCTACATTAGACACAGTTGAAAATCTAGACTAGCGGCAGTCCTACATTTTTAATACAGATTTGACATCTATTTCTCTCACTGTGACAGACTGTTTCATGCTAAGGTTGAAATGGAATCCAACTAATAGAGTCCTAATGTTGATGCTGTTTAGTAGCCCATGTTATTAGGCCTTTATGTAAATATGTATGTATGTTAAGTATATGTTCAACCAGGTTATGTTTATATATCAGGTTAAGTTAATGTAAACAAATGCCTTTTAATATCAAAGATAAAAGTAGATGTTGTCTTTGTTCCAAAAGTTAGTAAAGCCACTGTTTGAGAGCATACAATAGACAATCATTTTGTAGTAAATTTAATAATATCAAATCAGGCACTGGCAATAAATGCTTGGGGAATCTACCTGGGTTTCATGTTCAGGTTTTCTCAATCTTGGTGGCAGCTTTTTACCCAATGCCAAGTGAGTAAATATCCTTGACTGGATATTAAAAAGTTACAACACTACATAATTGGGTTATAGTTGAGTCCAATATTAATGGCATGTACACTAGGTATAACTGAATGATGAATGAGTGCTGTGCCTGGTGCTACAGCTGTGCACTTCCTTATTTCTGCTGTTTTCTACTGTGCTGACGTGCTCTTCAGTCACAAACACCGGCCCTAGAGGCAGGCCAGCCGGCTGCCACATACTTCTATCCCCTCTCCACCCTGTATTCACTGTTACATTAACCGGACACACCGCGTCGAAGTGGTTAACCACAGGCCCCGGTGTGAAGATGCTTTACCGTCAGGCAATCACGGAGCACGCCGCCCGGCCAAACCCGCTACCCCTGTCCGCGCCACACTCTTCCCCACCTAATCAATGCCTGTCCACTGATACAAGCAGGGCCTTTATCGCGCTAGACTCAGCGTTGGTTTTTAAAGGAGAATCATGCTCGCTTTGTCCACGTCAAAATCGTATCCAGCCGAGGAGGGCACAAACAGCAGAAACCTACCTTCCGACTCAACGCTGTCCCCGAGTAGAAGTAATAGGCTATCCCCAGGACCCAGAGCACCGCAAAACACAACAATATCCTCGATTTCCTCCGCATGCTGTCCCGTCCGCCTGCCCGTGTCTGCTCCGCGGCTCTCTGGTGGCTAAAGTCTGACTACGCTACAGCGGCTCGTCCGGGAAGTGTATTCCGCGTACAGCTCTACTCCGTGCGGCTTCGGCGGTCCTCGAAAGTCGGCCAGAATAGCGAAAGGAGCAGGAAGCAGCGAGCCAGCATCAGCGAGGTTAGAGGGCAAAGGCTAGCCGCTTCTAATCCAATCAAACAGCGGCTCAGGGAGCGCTGGAGGAGGGCCGGAGCTGGCAGCGAGTTGAGCGGTGGCAGTGGTTGTGCATCGCGGGGCACCGTGCAGCCGTGTGGAGGGTACAGGAGGGGGTGGGGACTGCCCTGGAGGAAATGAGCGTTGTACAATTTTTAGCTATATGGGAACTGAGACACACCGCATCCATGATTACCGAGCTCCATGGTTTTTGGAAATTATTTAATGTTTGTTTCTGATATAGACCACAAGGGGCGCCAATAGCCACCCAATGTAAAGAGATCATAGATTTACAAATTTCATTTAAAACTGATTTGAACCGTGGCTTTTCATATCAAGTAGAGGCGTCGACATGATCTCAGTCAATTTACATATTCACAGCTCATGTCTCCTGAAGCCTTTAGTCAATTCTATTCAATACCACATGCAGCAGCCCAAGATCCAATAACTTTTTTTTAGTTTACATTTGTTGTGATTTGCATTTTATATAAAACTGTCTGGGTTTAATACATACATATGCTATTGTATTTTGTAGATACATATTGTTCCTGGAAGATATGATTCACCAAGGTCTAAGCTCTTGTTTACTTTGGTCAAAGTGTTCTGACATTTTACACTGTCATTTTGATAAAACATTTTGACTGTAGTGCAAGTGGGTAGATTTTATCAATACACACTTCATACTGCCCTCATAAGTCTGCTCCTGTGATATTAGACAGATTCTTTCAGTGCTGCTCTGGTTATGGTGGTCTGAAAAGAGACAGGCTCCGTTTATGTTACCTACAGTAATGTTAGAGCATGGCTGGATGGAAGTTCAAACTGAAGTGAAGGATGGTGGCAAGACAAACAAATGTGGAACTTGAGAAACACAGGCCAAAGCCACAAACCTCCACAAATAGGACGAGATAGAGCTAAAAGACCTTACATTTAAACTGAATGTATAATGAAATAGAAAAATACACAAAAGTGAATTTATATTCAAGGTGTTTAACTCATAAGTGTTACATCTATTACAGTAAATATAATCCAAAATCATTTCTTCAAAGTTTCAACTATTGATGAAGAATAGCAAATGCGTCATACTAAAAATCAACATGTTAATAACTATAGTTTTTGTCCGAGTCATATTCTTCAAAAAACAAAACTCATTTTTATTCAAAACTTCAGCGTTCACACAGTGTACTTGTCCTCTCCTTGCCTCTGCGCTTTGTGGTAATGTGTGAAACTGCTGTACAGTTCATTGAACACCTCCCGGACGCCTGACTGTAGCCCCGCCATCAGAAACTTGATATCCTGCTCCAAACATAGGTCAAGTATCATATAGATGCCCTCCGTCAGGTGCAGCTTAACGTCTGGCCGCAGAGTGACCTGGTGGGGTAGAAAAAAATGATAAATAAAAGACTTAAGGTTTTTCACACAATCGTTATTTTGCTTGTTACATGATTGAGCATCCTGAATACATGACCCTCCGTGACCCCACTGTTGATTTCAGCTAAGTAAATATTAGTAGTTTAACATAACAAAATCAACCCAATTAGCTGCTCTGGGTAATGTAGCAAGCCATAAATACCAAAGTGCAAAGTAAAATCAAACCATGTGGACCTATGTTTACGTTACTAGGGACAGTCTTTCACAATCATTCAGTTCTTTTTTTCTTTTCCCTCTCAATTTCAAAGTGTTCCCAGGCTTTGTTGAGCAGTAAATACTAACTTTAGGTATAAATTAATGTAGATACAATTTAGGGTAAGTCTAAATAACATTTTTAATAGTGGTATACACAAATAAAAGTGCCCTTGTATCACAATTTTAATTTAATCAAAACAATCAATCCCACACAACTTTATGCAAAAATAATATTGTTTTCTTTATTTTCTAACGGAAGACATCATCTCTCAAGTAATCTATAAACCACCCACACTAAAGCCGCTTTCATTCTCCTGAAATATAACAGTACAAAAAAAGAACAAGGTGAAAAACCCCGACAGCAAGGTGTATATCGACGAAACGGCCCCATACGTCTGCCCCATACATCTGCCACAACTGTCACCAACGGGCACCTTAATCAGACATTGTGTAATTTCTAAGGGTTTTAATATTGTTAATGAGCAATTAAGAGGCCCCGTCCCCAAACCATGACAAACATGGGAAGGGTCTATTTGACTTTTTTTTATTTGTCTGGATGTTTGTGAAGAATATTTTTGCCAAATTTTGAAAATTCCTTAAAACTACATTCTTCTTTCAGACTATAGGGGGCGCTATAGAGGTATTTCAGGTTAGAGCCTAATCATGCAAAGTATGTGCAAGTTAGAGGCTGTCAAATATACCTGACCTCCCAAATTCAATTCAAAATGTCCGACTTCCTGTTTGTTGTAGGGTGGGGTCATAATAATATTTTATGTTGGGTACAC
>JAVQKC010211462.1:0-14264 GCA_036025475.1 Philypnodon macrostomus
TTATAGCATTAATAATATTAATAATGGATTGGATTTATAATGCCCAAGGCTTTCTCAAAGCGCTTACATATATGTTTTTACATTATTCATTCACTCCTCAGTCACACCTGATGGTGGTAAGCTATTTATGTAGCCACAGCTGCCCTGGGGCTCACTGACGGAAGTGTGGCTGCCAGTTCGCGCCTACAGCCCCTCCGACCACCACAAAACAATCACACAACCACATTCATAGGCAATGTGGGTTAAGTGTCTCTCCCAGGGACACAGCGACAGTGTGTGCTTGGGACCCGAACCACCGACCCTCTGGTTGAAGGGCGAGTGCCTACCAAATGTGCACTATGTTTGACTAGTTTGTGTTTGTGTGCTACACCTACTCAGATGCCAGACCACAGCTTCTGCCCTTTACCGCACAGATGCACATAAACCATGTTCAACTCATGAAAATGTGAACTAAATTGTGAAATAATTCATTATTTTACTCTGCGGGCACCTTAAAAAGGCCCCCAAATCCTACTTAAACCCCACTTCAAACTCACTGAATGGGCAATAGCAGTGCTTTATTGCATAACTCTCCTTGCAATTTTTATCTTAGATCAAAATGCAACAAAGGATGACTGACACAAGCTCAGTTTCAGATGATTTCATGCTAAAAGAGAAGTGTTTTCTTTGTAGCACACTCAAAACTCTACACAGATCTTTGGGGAAGTCAGATCTCAGTGCTTTGAATGTCTGTGCCCTATATGCAGTGTAGAGCGTGGGCCTGTCAGTTGGAGTTTACCTCTTAAAAACACTGATGATGACTGTAAATATAGAATGCCGGGCGTCCCGCCAACTCTCAGCAGGGACTTGTGCTTATTGCTGTACCACTACAAGCCCCTAGCTATGGAGGCGCTGCATACAAGAGTGACTGTAGCGTCTTTATGAAGTCTGCTGGGTGTGTTTGGCCAGGACCATTGTGAAATATTGATGGAGGCGCTTTCTCACTAAACTGACAACGATTTATGAAATATTGAGCTTTTTGTATTCACTGCACTTAAGTGGGTGATATAAAAAGACATCAGTTTAAAATAAACGATGTTGCAATTGAGATATCAAACCCCATGCAACACGCTGGGACAAGCTGCCTATTTCTGTAAAGATGCCTTTATAACATGTTGAATGAAGAATTGTACTTAATATATTTTTTCCCTCAACATGCATGTCTTTGGGCAGTGGGAGGAAGCCATGGTAACGAGGTTAAAATCAGAACAAAAAACAGAAAAAGTAATGCAAATGACTACACTTTTAAAACATTATGCAAGTTATACATTGCTATAACAGTAAATAGATTAGTCAAAGCTTAATCAGAATTGTTTGCTTTCTTCAGCTTTAGCTTCTCATCTTGTATAGCTCAGTTTCCTTGTTAATTCTTCTGTTTGGACATGCAATTATGCTGTAGAACATCAAAACAAAAATAACAGTGCACAGCAATAAGGGGATACAAAGTAAAGAAATGTAGCCTGTACATACAGAACATTCAATTCTGCAACAACAAACATATTACATTGGAACAAATCAATGCACAATCTCTAAGGCCAGTATATGCTGCTTATATAGCATCCATATTTCAATGAAAGTGCAGTCATGCCCCCGAAATATCTTATGATGTTAAAAGTGAATACAGAAAGAAGCTTGAATAACAGTGAGAGGGAATTGATGAATTAAAACTCTATGATGATACCATGTTTGTGTTTTGCTTCCTTTATGCAATATGTTGGATTAAATGTATATCCTGACTTGCTGACCTTTGCATGAGCTGAAAACACTAAATTCTTTACATGAAAAGGTATATTTTTTCAGGAAGTGTCATAGCTGTGTTGGACACACATCCAATTGGACAGTATATCGATGTTATGTATTGCAATTTTGATGGTCATATGATTCATAGATTTATAACCACTATGCCTTTGTGGGTATAATAAATAGTTCAATCCTGCAGATGATATAAAATAGGATTCTTATACATATATACTTATACAAACCTTGTGCAACAGCTTCTGCAGTAAATATATGTATAAAACATATCAGCGGAGAGGATCTTAAAGGCTGCATTAAGTATTTTTAAGCTTTTTTAAGTGACAAAATGTTAAACAGGTGTCCAACATGAATCCAAAAGTGTTTATCGAGTTATTTCTCCATCTGTTCAATAAAACATACATTTAATCTCATGCCTCTAGTCAAATCCAATGAGGCAGCTCGCTCTATGTTCTCAGTGCGTAGTGATGGAGTGAATTTTTCTTTACAATTTTCAGTTGCTTAAACAAACCTCAGACTCAGAAACATGACACAAGGGTCAGGCTGTAAGCTTGAGATGTGAGGACGAAAATCCTTTGGCAGCCATGTACAACAGAATCAGGATTTACAATTGCACTGCCATAGGCCACGGTTAGAGATAAGATAATCTGTTGGATGAAGTGAAACTGGCCCGCAAAGGTCTCAATGAGCCGGAGGTCAGTGTTTGAGGGGGCAGCCTTACTTTCGATTGGAGATAAATAAAGGTCGAGGTACCAAGGCAGGCTCTTGATGATTAGGTCTTGCTTTCTTTCAGTTGCTGCCTTATTGTATTTAGTGATCTAAGTCTAAGAAAAGAAAACCGTTGCATAACAATAGCATGAAAAATGGGAAATGCCACTGGTTAGGGGCTACAGTGAGTGCTGCAGGAAGTGGGTTTGAGCTAGGAGGGTCTCTAGGGAAGACAGATGTGAGAATTTCCATTATTGGATTTGATGCATGTGCTAAAAGCAGAGTGAGAAGGCAAACAACAGAAGAGCAATTCTAATGTCAATATAATAATGTCTAAGACGGTGACAATGGAGAATCAGGATGGGGCTTCATTCATCTTTAGGACCATTAGGAAGGACTTAATGTAAATGTTATCGAGTTAACTGTATGGATAGACCCATGTCACTATAGGTCTGGACAATATATAAACTGAGCACCATTTTGTTTTCCCTTTGTTCTGTATATGTATTGTGATGCCGGTAAAGATTTTCAGAGGTTTTGGAATACAATTTTCACTGTACGTGTCTTCAAATGCTTCATTGAATTAGACCCATGACAGTAGGGCTGGGCAATATCAACAATATACTTTCAATTAGTTTGAATCTTGCTGGTAAATATAAGATGCCTTTGTTATGCTCCAGTATTAATAAATAGCCTTGAATGTAAAGTTTAAGAAATTCTCATTAGAAAGTTCAGTAAAAAAAACTAGACTTATCATAATAGTAAGATTCAGGTTACCAAGGTCACGCTAGCACAAATGTGTCATAGGGGTCTTAACAGATGTTTTATTGAATTAGACCCATGGCACTTTTGCTATAGGCTCAATTAAAAAGACAGTGACAATAAAGCACAACAGTTTGAAGCTCTGAGCAGAACAGTCGACTTGATCAAAGGGACTGAAAAAGGAAAAGAATTATATCATGCAGTGGCAATAAGAGGGAGAACGTGTTGAAGGAGGAGCTCTGTACATAGTGCTGTGCTTCAAAGAGCTGCAGTGAAAGGTATCTTATTATTATACAAACATAACTTTCCTGAGCGTTCCACTATCTTGTTTTTATTTTTGCTTGCTTGCGTAAATGTGTATGCTGAGAGGCAGATATTGTCAGGAACTGAAAACAATGGGTTTCACCTTCCTATATAGACAGGTGAAAACAAAAAAAATGCTTGCAACTATACCTTCTGTCATCTGATTGTTTGTGGCCTCACAGCAAGAAGGTCCCAGGTTCGAGTGTCTTTTTGTGTGGAGTTTGCATGTTTCTTGTCTGGGTGAGTTTCCTCCGGGTACTCCCATCAACCCACCCCCCAAAAACATGCACATTAGGTTAATCTTCCAGCTAGATCCTGGCTCAAGAGCTGGAGATGGGTCTCCGGGCTCTGCACTGCGACTGCCCACTGCTCCCGGCAGGTTGCCCCAGCGGCATTGAAGGATGGGTCAAATGCAGAGGACAGATTTCCCTACAGAGACAATAAAGTGTAACTGTAACTGTAATTTCTATTGGCCGAAGTACTTGAAGGGGGCATGGCCAGCGAAGAGAAGCAGAGCCTGAAAGTGACAGCTAATCTGAGTTTTGTCAATGTAGAGAAACAGGTTCCAATTGAAACAGATTTCAATAAATAATACTTTTAGAAAATGAGGAATGCTTATCCAGAAGTGAGTTAAGTCAAAAAGCTTAACCATTTCATATCAATACTGTGCCTTTTATATAGATACATGTTTTCACAGTAAGTGATGCCGTCATCCCTGGCACAATCATTATCCTTTAAGATAAACAGTAATTTACTTTGAGAGCACTTACAAATTTCACTTCATTAGGCAGTGATTGATAGTTTGTTCTCTTCTGTGGAATCGAGTGACCAACTGTGCAGTGACCCAGTAAACACAAATGAGTAAATGTATCTGCATAGAAAATACTGTATACTTCTAATTCTGGACAAGAGTAGGTATGGTTAGTATAGGCTATAACAGACATATAGGTAATTCTGACCAATGCATATGTATTGGGTTATTTTTACCACAATAATGACCTACCCATATAGTTCAGAATTATGTATGCATGGTTGTACAAGGCAGCTATACTATCCATAATAAATTGATACATACTGTTTGTCAGTTGCACTCATTATATACATTTCTATCTCCATGATATCTCTATGGCTTCTTGACCCAAATATTCCTTCCAGATGTGACCGTTGAACTCACAGCTACAGTATTCTGAAATAACTTGAAAAGGACTGTCAACAAAAAATGAACCAATGGACCCTCTGCGGTCTACACCGAACACAGCATAACAATCTCACATTCTTACAATTGCTGTAGGCACTGGAGGCAAGGTGAGTGAAGTTGTCTTGCCCTAGAACACAACAACAGTATAAACTGGAGGGGGCAGAATTTGAACTGCCAACCTTATGGCTTGTGTGCAACCTGCTCTATTTCTCGAGCCGCTGCTGCCACTAAGGCCTGTGTGGATCAGTTAAAAAGCATTTATTCAATAACAAAAAGATACTTTTACCATTGCAAGATAGGCCAAAAGTCTTGCTGAGGTGCTTTTAGTTTTTTTACATTTGATCTCCCATTTAATTCCTGTACGTTTGCTTTCATTTCTATGGATTCTGCAGTGAATAAAGGATATTGTTAATGTGGTGGTTTCATTGAGCGTTGGGTCAAACGGCTAGTTTCCGACTGATCTTCTAAAAGTCTTATAACGCATGCTCCCATAATGCAATGTATCTAAGGAAGTGAAAAGGTGAAACAAGATTAAAAGAAAGTCTGATGCAGCGTCTAAAGTAAAACAAGACGGCCAGATAAAAGTCTAACGACATGAAAGAGCAAAGTGAAGAGAGGTCAGCCTCCCAAGCAGGGCTCATGCCACTTTCTATCAGCGACTGTGATCCCGGTGAGCTGAGTTCACAGAGGCTCAGACTAGTGGGGCAGGTGTGGAGAGGTACAGGGGAACAGAAGGAGTATGCCAAAGAAGACGCCGACCAAATGTTATGGCCCTCGGTGATGGCGTGTGGCTAGATACTCAAGAATAGTCATTAGTGGAATGACTGGGATAAAAAAGCAGGTGCAAGCAGTTGGATTTTTACTGTGGTCTTTTAGGGTGGCAATAGCTAACTTTACAATTAGAAGTATCTTTTCCCCTTGTTGTGAAGAAAGAAACTGGGTACAGTGTAACCCTTACAATGGAGATATAGAGTTAGCACAGAAGAAGAGGTTGGCCAGCAATGTCTGCTTGTTCTTCCCAGTGGATTTAATCAGTGGAACCACCGACCACCTTGTTATTCAAGCACAATCTGGCTTTCCTTCTGAACCATTTCTGCCCTATATTATGTGTACCTACCACCTAAGACTCATAGTTGCTGGGATAGATTTTAGCACAAAATTGTTTCCCCCTATAATAGAGGGGAAACACTTTTTTTGCATATAGGGCCTATATGCACTCTTCTCTAAACAGAACAATCTGAGGAACTGGACACCACTACAGAAAAACAGTATATGTTTTATATTAATGACCTCAATTCAAAATCATCAAATCATCTTAATACAAAGATAAGTTACCAAAACCACAGAAACAACACCACTAGTCTAATAAAACAATGTCATTGGGCACAGCACATTGTTTCAAAAATGTTATACATTAGCAGTTTTGATTTGTTTATATAAGAGTACTTTCTGGACTTTGTGTTGTATTGGCATGCCTCTGGGCTAACAGATGCCATTCTTTGAAAAAAATCCTGGATCCGGACAGTGATCCGGATAATTCCCTGACCTTCCCTGAAAGTTTCATCCAAATCCGTTCAGTAGATATTGAGTTAAGGAAAGACGACGGAAACATGATACAAAATGTAAACACAATTTTGTATATAGTGGCAAGAAATATTATTATTATCAACTAGGACTAGGCACATTAACATATTATAATAGTGTCTTTATATGTTAAATCTACAGTAGTTATTCAAAAGACGGTCTGAAAGCATTAGTGAATTTCTGCCTAACAATCCATTAATCGCGGTTATATATTTTAATTGCTGTTCCACTTAATTGCTGGTCACTGCTACTGCTCTACAAGTGTCAGATTTCACAAAAGGGTGGAGAGACATGGGCCACAATGAGAAAAGCAGTAGGTTTGTGGTTAAAACAATCCAAACGGTAATTCTGATCACTCCCAAAATCAAAACACTCCTTCTTCTGTCATCATATTTTTTGCTAACAGACCCACAGACACATGCACCAACGCTGATGGAAGAAAAATGATTATACTGACTGACTGACTGACTGGTGAAATTGTGGGATAAAGAGTTGGCATTGAGGTCACTCTGTGAATTCCCTTGTCTCACAGCTCATTCAGCAAAACACGACAATTCCTGAAGTGCCCCTTTAGATCCAGTGTTGAACATCTCACATTCATTATTTTGTTTATTTCAGTTTCCCCACAATAGATGTTTTTTCGTTCTGACATACATAAATTGGTTTGACTAGGAAACAACATAATGCAGTCAGTTCATTATTTGTTGTTGATTGCTTGCTTATTCAGAGATGAAAAATTACATCTTGATTGGTTGGAAAATTGATTCACTGGCGCTGAAGTTTACTTTTTCATTCCTGTCTTCAGTGTTTTCCACATATACAAGGACTACTTTCAAATAAATACAATAACAATGATCATAGATATTAATTAAATGCCCTATAGAAATGCTGTACACATTTATATTGAAAATGTTATTTTCTACTGGGGGTCTTTTCAGCCACTACCATTATTTCTACTGTAACTTTATGACAGAAAGTTTTAATAAAAGGACTTGGGAGATTCACAAGGCTTTGTGAGTGAATCACCACCTTGACAAGATAAAGAAATCCCCGCTTATAAAAGTGCTGAATTATGTACATGCTCCACATCGTCCTTTGGTGTTCATTACTCCACTGCACCACTTTGCTGACAGATTCACTTTGAGCTCTGTCGGAGGGGTCCAAAGCTTATGGGGAGGGTATAGGGCCATGAGGGACAGCCAGAGGATCGACACAGCCGACACAGGCATATATAAGCTATTAGCATGCTGAAAAATTGCTGATCTGGTGCATACGATTGACGTGTCAGGGGGATGACAAGGTGTTTAACCCTTGGGCCAAAGCTAGAGCTATTCTTTTCAGACCTTATGGGTAAAAAAGGGTAGGCAGTTGGGCCAATGGTTTAGGTAAGTTAAGGTAAATGTGACGGGTTCAATATAATTTCAGATATTTGAAAATAAAATTATAATGTTTATTTGTATTTTGAAAATTATGTGAAATTGTATAAATATATTAATTCAGTTTATGATATCGTTGAAAATATCCATCCATCCATCTTCTTCCACTTATCCGAGGCCGGGTCGCTGGGGCAGCAGTCTAAGCAGGGACGCCCAGACTTCCCTCTCCCCAGACACTTCCTCCAGCTCTTCCGGAGGAATCCCGAGGCGTTCCCAGGCCAGCCGAGAGACGTAGTCCCTCCAGCGTGTCCTGGGTCTTCCCCGGGGTCTCCTTTCGGTGAGACCTGCATGAAACACCTCCCGGGGGAGGCGTCCAGGGGGCATCCGAAACAGATGCCCGAGCCACCTCGGCTGACTCCTCTCGATGTGGAGGAGCAGCGGCTCTACTCCGAGCTCCTCCCGAGTGACCCAGCTCCTTACCCTATCTCTAAGGGAGCGCCCAGCCACCCGTCGGAGAAAACTCATTTTGGCCGCTTGCATCCGAGATCTTGTCCTTTCAGTCAAGACCCAAAGCTCATGACCATAGGTGAGAGTTGGGAACATAGATTGACCGGTAAATTTATCAAGAACTAGACTCGAACTAGAATGTGAAGGAGCCAAAAAATTAAACTAAAAATGCCAACTTCAGACCACTGCTAATTATGCTGATACTTCTTGGTTTGTGTGAGAATTTTTTCCTACACAAAATCATGTACTGCTACTTTCGTGTAAGTGCCTGTACTCATCATCCCTTTAGTTAATTTGATATCACATGGCTACAGTGTAACCTTTCATCAAAACAGTACAAAACAAAACAAATCTCTGTTTTGCACAGGCACAGTTGTTATAGACTTACTGAACCACAAGAGGTCAGTACTGTAGCATTCATTTTCAACATGAAAAACAGAAACTTGCATGTAAGAAAAAAAAAAATTCTTTTGATTTTATTAGTAAATCACACAATATGGTTTATGTATACACAGGAACAAACAGAGCACATTACATTAGATAGACTTTACTTTAACTATCGTCTCTGAAAATGTAAAAAAAATACGTTGCTGTTTTTAACTAACGACAACAAACCACTAATATCACAGTTTGAATTTGAGCTTGTCTTCATCTGAAATGGCACTTTTTACAATAGCCTCTTGACATAAACGTTTCTGCTAACTGGTCACTGCAGCAGATATTCCTCAAAAGTTACTAGCCACAGTTGTTTTAAGACATTGTCAGTTTTTGAAAAATGCATTTGAGAATTTGAGATTTTGCAATAGAGAAGTTCAATACTATAAAAGTGGGGAAGTCTGTAAGTTTCTGAAAATAAAATGAATGTTAGAAAATTTACCATGTTCTATGATGTAATGTAAGTAATGTCTATCATTTTACTTTAGTCCCTCCCCTGGCCTCTACAGCAACATCAGATCAGAGTTTGAGGGTTACCACTTTGACCAATAGTAGTGACCTCTACAAACTACAGACAACCTATTTTACATCTTAACAAAAGGGTCAGATAGTCAATTTTAAGGATTTTCTATTTAAATTTGTTACTTTTTCTTATTTTAGGAAACTTATGCCTTTAATAGTATTGATCTTCTCAATTGCAAAAGTTTGCCAAAAGTGCCTAATGAAACTGACTAGCCACAATTTAACACCATTAACAGAGAATACCCCTATTTGGTGCTTTTGCTAGACAACAGTTTCATTTGTGCCACTCCACAGATGCATCAGACGTACATCCATAGGGACTCCACTTACAGCGTGAACACTGACCACATCCACCAGAGGGCAGTAGTCACTCATACATAGACTGATTCAGACCTGTCCGTTTAAAGTCCTGTGCCACCTGTCTGGAGTGGTGCATTTTGGCAGACAGCGCCTCCAGCACATCGCTCTGGTCCACAGCTGTGGCGGTGTGGTAAATAAACGTCCCCAAAGACTCCAGACCACGCATGCCCAGGTTCACACCACAACCTGAAACACAAGAGAAGAGGGATTATGTAAAAAAAATAATAATAATTTTGGAATAAGTATTTACATGAAGCCTATATTTGGGTGATGTATAAATTGTTGAATTGATGTGGTCAGGGATAGTGTTGCTTGCAGACTGAAAAACAATCAGTTCCTTTCTTGGTCTTTCTTGGTACCACCGATTGTACAAAAAGATTGGTAAATACGCTAGAAGTATAGCCACAAAACACTGCAAATTAAAATCGTTCTGACAAATGACAACCACGCACGTGTAGGTAATGTCAGAGCCTGGTTAGGAAACAGTAGTATAGTGAATGTACCTCACATTGTATGTTTATTTAGTAACAGTTGGACGTATGGCTGGTGGTAAAATTCTTGATTTTTAGCTTTTACTGGAGAGTCCTTACATGAATGTTGATGATCTTAATAACTTTTCATTATATGCTCAGAATTATTCTATCCCTCACCACAAATCCTACTTTTTTGGAACGTTAACTCACTTTTGTTCCAGTCACCACTAAAAGCATGTACAATAGGTTCCCAATTGGGGCCGGGACTCCTCTGAAAAAGAGATTCTGAATCTCAATGAGACTTTCCTGGTTAAATTAAATAAATACAAAGCTTTTTTTCGAGGATTTTTTCAAATTTAATTTCTAGATTAGAATTTCTTGTTTAATAATAAAAAGAAGCAATAATTTTTGAATAAATCATGTGAGGGTAGTTGTTTTCTGTTAACTGAATACGCCTAATTCACACTGACAGATACAAGGCAAGGCAAGTTTATTTGTATAGCACAATTCATACACAAGGGAATTCAAGGTGCTTTACAGAAAAGACAGTTAAAGAACATAATACAATTAAAAACACAACAATAAGATTAATTAAATTTAAAAATCAAAAGTTTGAAGATAAGAACCACATTCAGTTATCATATGCACAGCTAAACAGAACAATTTTCAGCCTGGACTTAAACATTGTAAGAGTAGAGGCCAGTCTAACATCTTCAGGGAGACTATTCCAGACCCTAGCTCCATAAAACTGAAACGCCGCTTCACCGTGTTTAGTCCTGACTCTGGGCACCAGCAGAAGGCCTGTGCCTGATGTTCTCAGGGTCCGAGATGGTTCATATGGGACCAACATGTCAGGGAGGTACTTTGGTGCTAAGCCATGGAGAGACTTATACACAAGCAGAGCTGTTTTAAAGTCTATTCTCTGAGCGACAGGAAGCCAGTACAGAGACCTGAGGACAGGACTAATATGGTCATAAATAAACATACAATGTGAGGTACATTCACTAATGTTTCCTACCCAGGCTCTGACATCACCTACATGTAGAGAGTGGAGGGACTTTGTCAAAACCATCTTTAGTTCTCATATGTTGTGGCTAATTCTAATTTCTCCATTGAAAGTGTATTATGGTCTTGACTCGTGTTTCTAGAGCAGACCTGATTAAAGTGTCACATGACCAGTCCATGTCTCGCAGTAAGCTTGGTTGAACAATAATCCACACATATCGTCGGGATTAAATTGGATAATAATGTTGAGGACTTTTAAAGACACAGTTGTGTGTCACGTTACCGACGGCAACAAACAGAAAGCATCAGTTATTTCAACGTGAGGACGATCAACCAGATTTGCTCTCCCACAAAAACCCTTTTCTGTGTGTATTGTAGTGGATGCATAGTGGTAGCTCACCTCTACTGGTTACCGGCGCGTCACAACAATCCCTGGTCCCATTGTGGCACGCGGACAAAAATAATTGCCCACCCCTGTTTTAGAGTCTAATTATTGGATTACTAAATGAGTTAATGATTAATTGAATAATTGATAAATCACAATGAATCTGATGAACCCTCTTCAAATTCAAATCCTCTGTCACATTTCTTAAGTGTCTTGGAGGGAAGTATCTCATATGTAAAGCACGCTGAGTGGAGCCAGGAAACAGCCATCGATCTCAATCTGGGCTCAGTCTGAGTTTTGAATCCATCAAGAATAATGAGATCCAAGGTTTTTTTTGGCAAATCATGAGCCTTTCCTTAAAGCTTCAGTTTCGTATGTGACCCTGTTCGTCTGTAGAGGAGGGGGAGGGACTAAAGTTAAACTCCACTACTATTGGTCAAAGTGGTATCTGATCTGATGTTGCTGCAGAGGCCAGGGGAGGGACTAAAGTAAAACTAATTATGACATATCAAAGAGCAGAGTCAGACAAAGCATTTTTTTATTTGAGTAAATACACAGACTGCACCTTTAAACCCACAGTATCTAAGAATATCCAGATTACTAGTTCTTTTTATAGTTGCTAAATTGTGAATGAATGTGAGAGTAAATGGTTTTCTCTCAGTGTATGTCTATGTGTCAGCCCTGCGACTAACTGGCCAATGTTTATAGTGAACGGACCCCGCCTAAGGCTGTTTCTTGAACACCTATGCCCCCATTTGCACATGAATATTTATACTGTACCTGATGAGTCACCTGTTTACATACAGTTGCATGTAATTGATTGAATGCTTTACCTGCACCTTCACAACCACTGTTTACTGCTGACATAACAGCTAATGTAGCACATATATGTACAAAGTCTTTAACATTTTACATTTTACTTTATTATTTTGATCTTTATTTTCGACTATTTTATTGTTGGCATCCAGTCCGGGCAGCAAAGTAAGAATTTCATTGTGCAGGGAGACATGGTTCTTACTGTGCATATGACAATAAACACTTTGAATCTTGAATCTTTCATGACACGTAAGGGGTAGGGTTAGGGAAGCTTCATTCACCCTATACCACACACCATGACATGATCAGGTCAAAAAGTTTCACAGTTTTTATCCCCATGTCCTTATGCAGTTTTGAAATATTAAAGGGTCAAAATTCAAGTCTCAGTCGCTGAAATCCAAAGAAATAGTTTCTGTATTTTTCATCATCTCGTTTCACATTCACGCTCGGTCCTCCCGCCGGCCGTCGCTCTGGACCCGAAAGTGCTGAAAACCCAAGTACATAGATTTTTCTTTGCAGAGGTGACTCATTGGCCACAAACACACTTCTGAAGAGCGTTATGAATGTTTTAACATAGGACAAGCCAGTTTCTTCTCTTTGCTGTGTCCCGGGCTGACCTTTTTTTGGGGGGGGGGGTAAAGAAACATAAAACCCTTTCGCAAATCCTATGGGACAAGAGCAGGATGTCAAACCTGGAAATAATTATGCCACAGCGACACAGAAGTGGGGCCTATAGAGCGTGGATCTGAAAATAGTGTGTTTGGAGTTTGCACTAAAGCCAGATCCTGTACCATCCATTTACAAAGGCCCCATTCTGTATAGCTCATCAAATCTATACCTGAAATAGCATTGTTTCATTAACCCTTGCCTTCCCAGGAAGCCGAAGACAATTAGTTTCCCGTTGATACTACTTTTTTTTATTGATTGCATTGGCTGTAGCAATGAAATGGCCACGCTCAGTAGGGGGAAAGAGGGCCTTAAAGGGACAAATGCACTTAATCTGAACTGGAGAAGCTCCCTAAAACGGTACGCCTTCAATAATATATCAGATCCAATGGGAGGTCTGTGCTTCCTAGTTTTTGGAGATCACGTCCGATTGAGATGGTCTGGACATGTACGGAAGAGGGAGTATGAGGTCAGAGCTGCCAGACAGAAGGTCTAGAGGAAGACCAGGTAGATTTAGGGATGCAGTGAAGGCGGACATGAAGTTCGTTGGTGTGAGAGAAGAAGATGCGGAGGATAGCGTTACACAGATGCAGATGATATTGAAGAAGCATTAGTTCTGTCCATGGTAAACCCAGGCCTCCATGAAAGCCCCCGTTTGTGATGTAGGAGCGGTTGTTGATGCCGGGGGGCCTCAGTGAAGACACAGCTCTGACGCACATACCGGCTTCTTGGGGGAACAAAAAACCCTCAGGCATTGTGAGAACTGAAGTCTCACTTCAAAACACCACATGTGTCTGGACAGAAATATCTCACTACAAAAATGTAACAGCCATTTTATTGGATTTGGAGAAAATACACACAGCCCTTCGACAATTGATTGCATTATTCACCCTGTCGGTAGTTGTGGTAAGATGCCTCTGTCGCCATAGTTGTACTGGGGCAGACTAACAACATGACAACCTTACCAACCTCCGCTAACCAAACCACACCGATCACACTAACAATGTCATGTGTCTTGCCCAAGGGCACAAAAACAGGATGGTTTTTGATAAGGTTGTTAACGTCAGCAGCAGCAAATGTTTTAATTTAATGTTCTGTGGTTATTGTAGTGTGGCATTTGACCCTCAGAGGCTACCATAGTTTGTCGTAGCTTGGTATTGACCCTCTATGAATCTGACATTTGACCCTCTAAGGCTACCATAGTTTGTCATATCTTGGTATTGACCCTCTATGAATCTGACATTTGACCCTCTAAGGCTACCATAGTTTGTCATATCTTGGTATTGACCCTCTATGAATCTGGCATTTGACCCTCAGAGGCTACCATAATTTGTCGTAGCTTGGTATTGACCCTCTATGAATCTGGCATT
>JAVQKC010211484.1:0-20492 GCA_036025475.1 Philypnodon macrostomus
TAAATGAGTAAATGTAAATGAGTAAATGTAACTGAGTAAATGTAAATGAGTAAATGTAAATGAGTAAATGTAACTGAGTAAATGTAACTGAGTAAATGTAACTGAGTAAATGTAAATGAGTAAATGTAAATGAGTAAATGTAACTGAGTAAATGTAACTGAGTAAATGTAAATTAGTAAATGTAAATGAGTAAATGTAACTGAGTACTACCCACCTCTGTCTATTTCTAACCTATAGGAAAAGACTTATGACTATAACTAACTGTCTTGTAGAACCGTGTAGTGAATAAAATAATATGTAAAATAAAGAACAAAATTTTCCCTGATTTGCTCTGTATGGTTGTGAATATGACATTATTTGGATCCCAGTCGTTCCTACAGTCTTTTCATTCATTAATCATTTTCTTCTCTTCTGTTGTATGCTATAGATGTACAAACAGTCCTTCCTTGCATCATACCTGATCTACAACCTCTACACAAGGTGAGTGCAATTTACTTTATCATGACCTAACATTATGGATACATCACTGGTCAGCTCCATATGAATAAGATTATTGGTGAAGAGGACTATAATTTCTCAATGATGAACCATACTCTGCTGTCTAATTGCTAATATATCTGTTGCTGTTGTATCAGAGAGGTGCGAGAGCTGAACCCTCCTGAAGTGTCCGACTCGGTGCTGCAGTTTGCTTCGTGGGGCGTTCAGGGACAGCAGTTGGTGAGGCCTTTACTGACTCATGTAAAACATACACACTCACTTAAGGCTGAGAGCTTAGAGGGTACACACCTGGCCTCAGCTTCATTTAGTTAGTTGTAGAGACAAGAGCTCTGGTAAATTGGGTTTACTGTCTTACTGTCAGCATCCAGGATTAGAACTAGAGTTTGGTTGATTGGTAAAATGAAAACTAATGTGTCATATGAAAAAACATCAAACTTACTTTTTACTTTTTTGATCTTCTCCAAAGCTGAAAATGCACGGGTTGTCATATTTCTATAGACATAATCCCATAATCTGAGGTTTTTTCAGCAGAGAGAACAGCTCCGGAAAAGTAGAAAGTACCTAATTTTAAAGTTATATAAGGTGAACTGTTGGTCTGTCCAAAATCAGTAAAATTAGTTTCAAAGTGAATTTTTGTTCTTGAAGACACAAACTGGAGAAGTCAATTTCAGGTAATCTTATACAAGGTATTGGAATGTAATTTACCCTTGATTTTCACAACCATAAAATACTGGAAAACAAACTAAAACACTCAATGTGATCTATTTCATTTGTGTTAATCTGGTTGCACTTTAAAAACCCTGAAAAAACAGCCTTAAACCAAGTGATTAGTCTGAATCGAGCTGTAGCTTAAAGATATGTGTGTCTGTGTGAGTGCAAAACTGCTTCTGAGGGTTACGTATATACTGAATAATCACTCCATTATTTCTATCCGACAGGCGTAAGTAGTTAACCATTTGATGCCATATTTATCTGCTTTCTCCCAGTGGAATGTGTTGCTCTGAAGACCTACAGCTGGGTGTCTTAGTGCTAATGACGAAACATGTGTCATTAGTCAAAGTGTTATCACCAGAGGAGAGCTGCCGTGGATATGTTTGACTAACCAGTGCCATTACTCTCCACTTTCTATTTGTTTGAGATGCAGTCCATTCAAAATAAATCTCGTAGAAATGCAAATATACAGTATGAGTAAAGTAAATGCCAGTTTAAAATGCATTATCAAGAGCACCAATCAAACTGGTCGGCAAAGGGGGTGAACAAGTATAATATTTGTGTTTCCACAGATGTACATATTTGAGAACAACATTTATTACCAAACAGATGTGCACAGCAGCTCGTGGAGGCTCACTTCATCAGGACAGGAGGGAGTTGTCTTCAATGGGATTGGAGACTGGCTCTATGAAGGTAAGAGCAATTAAAGCTTGCATATACATTACAATGAATTGGAGGAGTTGTTGAAAGCCAACACATGAACAGAAGAGTTAGACTGAACCATAGAGATATTAATAGGATTGCCTATTAATTAGGTAAATGAAAAAGTGAGTACATATTGTAGTCGACGGTGAAGGTTGTCATTCATCCAGGTAGAGGTCATTCTGAAAGTATCAAGTATCAGCCTATAACCTCAGCTCACCCACCTTTCTAACCAGAACTGAAGAAGTCTGCTAGATTGGCAGATGAAAGCTTTTCAACAATCAAAACCTTGTCCAGATGCCCTTTTTCAACTTTCAGAAATACATATTGTAGTCTTCAGTATTGTATCATGCACTTTGTTTGTTCTTTGTGCATAGCATTTCCCAGACCTTCTTTTGAAATCAGAATCTCATAATCCTGATTATGACTGGTCAGTATAGTGGTCTGTTGTGGAAGAAAACTTCAAGGCGAGAAAGAGTCCCAGCGTGCTTAATAATATGTCCTTATGGCTAACATCTCTGACCTCTTGGTTTAACAGAGGAGGTGCTGCAAACCCAGGTGGCTCACTGGTGGTCTCCAGACGGCTCTAAACTGGCCTATCTGACCATCAACAACACTGATGTACCTAACATGCTGCTGCCACGCTTCACTGGAGCCCTGTATCCCAAGGGCCATGAGTACCCATACCCTAAGGTACTGCAATGTATTTCACACCTTTGCTGGGGACACATGGATGGGAAGTGCTAAGTTTATATTTGAAGATAAACAATAGATATAGAAAAGGACTTGTTAAAGAAGTATAGTGTATTGTGTATATAGTGTTGTTTGGCATGTTGACACCTTGTACCTATCTACTCTCAAATGAAGATGAATGATGTGGAGTAATGACCAGCGCAGAGGCCAGGTTCATCTGTCAGATCAGACCCACACATCTGAGTGGGAGGCACAATTAATGTCTTGTCTCTTCTGATGCACATGATGCCTTACATGGGAATATTCACGGATTATTGGTTTTCACGGACATTCAGAAACTCAGAGCTAAAAGTGTGAAATAATATATACACAATCAAAATACTAAAAACACACAATCAACCTTTATTGTCAACTTAGCTCAGGCTTAACTGTTTACAATATATTGAAAAGCTCATTCATACCTTACCATAGATGATCTGTTCTTTTCAATGACTAAGAGCTAAGGAAGTGGTGGATGTGAGTGATCTCCAGAAAATGCCACATGATGCATATATGTCAAAACAGATGATGATACAAAATGTTTTAGCTCAGTTTTCCACTATTACAAAAATCATGTCCCTATGTCTTTACACAAAAAGGCCTTCTCTTATCAATAGAAGATGTGCATAAACGTATTGATTCTTTATGATCTTAGAGGACACACAATACTGTAGACCCTGGCATGTTTGTTCTGCTTCTTTCTTCAATGTCTTCGTGCTATAGGTTAATGAGCTCTATTTATGACAAAGGTCGCGGCCTTAGTAACATACTAATACTCCCTAAGGCTCCTCTCTATACTTCTGCACTCATTAGAAAATGCCTTTGTTCTGCCTTTGTTTAGTTTGACATGGATAAAAATAGAAGATGTAAAGCATGTTGCCCAGAGCCTATTGTTTCCTACAAGAGTGCATGATAATTATTAGAGCCATGTAACAACGTAGGTGTGGTTTTGAAAAAAGCTATGAATGTAACCTTTAAGGCAGCACGCTTCCAATGACAAGCCATTATGGCATCTTTTGTGAGTGTGGCAGTAATGTGGAAAGGTTACTTTACTAAATTACCTAATCTTTTGTTCTAGAGTTCCCACGCTCACTTAGAATTCACAAAAAGGATCATTTTGAGTCATATTTTTGTTTAAGTGTCTATATATCATAATATCATTACTAGATCATGCTCTCATTTTTAGCACTTAACTTAAGTTCTGGATGTGTAAATGTAGTAGTTTCATTCTGCTTTTAGATATGAAATCAATTGACAATTTTGACCCTTGGAGGGCACTCTATTTGGTGGAATAGAGTTACCAAAGCATTGAGATAGTCTTAAAATGCTTGGCTATAATGACAAACTAAGTGAATGAGAAAATGCCTTCCTCAAAAGTAAAAAATAAAGAAATACAAAATCTGGTAAGCTATTTATGCTGCTATAATACCAGAAATATGTAGCATTGTTGGTGATAATACAGTGCTAAAATATATTTAATTATATTCCCATTTTAGACGGGTCAGACAAATCCAACAGTGTCTCTGAATGTAGTGACACTGGATGGCAGCTCAAGAACCACTGAACTAGGACCTCCGGACAGTTTCCAAAAGAGGTACTTCATAAACATACAACATCAAATTAATTAACATTTTAAATACAATTGCGCAGTTTTTGTTTGAATGTGATTGGCAGGTGGATTTAATAAAGAGCAAACATTACCTTCATGCACTTAATTATTATATTACTATATCAATACTGTGAATAATGTCACTGACTTCAAAGCTTGTGGCTGATGCCTTTGAACTACTGGTTTTGCAGGGGAGATGTGGCTATTACACACTATTACAACAGTAAAAAAACTACCCAGGATTTTATTGGAGTATCTCTGTATTTTTTGTCTCGTCCAGTGAGTTCTACATCACGATGGTGAAGTGGGTGACAGCTGACAGAGTGGCCGTGCGCTGGGTGAACCGTGCTCAGAACATGTCTATTCTGTCATTATGTGAAGTGTCCTCTGGGGACTGTACAAAGGTGTGTGTCAGCAGTATATAGTCACTGCTCACTGACACTGGCCAAATGTCCTTTATGTGTTCTTTGTGTTCCTGAAATAGAAACATGTGGCCACAACTGAGAAGTGGCTCGACCGACAGGTGAGTGCAGAACATTAATTTTTCATTGAACTGGTAGATATTACTTTTATCTGTGAGAGCTTAAATGCAATATGTTACATACACTTGCAGATATAAAATATAATCCATCTTCCTTTGTGGCGGTGGTCATGTTTTGTCCTATATTGCAGAGCTGTACTGTTTAAATGAGAGATGTTGTTATAATTTGTGTTAATATAACGCTACGGGCTGACTACCGTCTTCTAATTGCTAAGATGCTAACGGGCCTGCTAAACTCAAATCTGTTCATTCCAGTTATTCTCGTTTGTGGCGTTGTTGTTCACTGAACTTATATATGTCTATTTTTTGTGTGTTACAGAACCACACACACACACACACACACACATACTTACATTCACCAATCAACCAGCTCAATCAATTTGAGAATAAAGAGACTGAATCATTTCTACTGCGCATTCTTACCGATGCCCCCGGGTGACCGCAACTATAGTAGAACCAGAATATTCGCTCTCCCCATTACATGTACTATGTCTTTTTTGGGAACTTGAAAATGTGTCAAAATATTATTTGTGGTAGATTAACCCTCGAGTATCTCTTGTTCTCATCCTCCTCATCCTCAATCACTACGTAAGTCAGGGGAGGGAGGCAGATGCTTATTATAGACAATATGGCTTCATGATAGCAAAAGCAAGTTCAGACACACAATACACCATTTGCAAACAAAATTCAAATACAGACTGAAATTTCTGTTGTTTATTTCCAAATAAACTAAAAATTACATCTCAAAAAGAAAGTTTAAACCTGAAAAATCTCCGTCTCTCAGTTGTCTTTGCTTGTTCAATACTGCACAGACATCAATAATGTCTAAGTCTAAGGTCATTGTAAACACAGTACTCTATGAATAAGTCCTGGACACATCTATAAGCCTGTCCGTTCTGTGAGTGGATCCCTCTATCATGTGGTTCTCCCTAAGGTTTCTCTTTTTCCCATAAGGTTTTTCGAAGTTGTTCCTGACAATGGAGGATCTAAGGACAGGCCTTTTATTTGTGTCTATTGATTCTCTATACACTTTGTTTATTGTTTGCAATGACCTTGTTTATTGCTATATATATATAGATAGATATACATCTCTTTCTGTGTAGCCCTCTGAGGCAGTTTTGTTGTGATATGGCTATATACAAATCAAATTGAATTGAATCAATATGTTTATTTGCTAGAACGAGGAGCCGATGTTTTCCAAGGACTGCTCTGTATTCTTCATCACAATGCCTTTAAAACACGGAGGACGCAGTACATTCAATCATATCACCATGATTTCCAACCAGGTCAGATCTCACACAAAATGACTTATATATCTTCCTAGAGTCCTGGTATGCACTTTTGTTCACTTATAAAGTTAGGTTTTATCTCTTTAAGTGATGGCCTATAAGTCTATTTCTTGCAACAGTGGAGATGGTAATTAAGAATACATTAAAGGACATTAAACTCACTTGAGCAGCTGCATTAGATTGTGATGGTAAAACTGGCTTACAAATAGAAACCTTTTAATGTCTTTTATTGTCTTTTGTTTTACAGTCGGACGGTGAAGAGGTAAACATCCGACACCTGACATCAGGAAGCTGGGAGGTCACTGATATTGTGGCATATGATGAGAACTCCAATGCACTGTAAGTCAAATGCAAAGATAATATAATGTGCTTCATTACTACAGGACCAACTGTATATGTTTCTTACAGTTATTATTTGAGTACAGAAAATGGAGCTACAGAAAGGCAATTGTACAGGTAAGCCACAATGTGTCACCTTCAAATCTGTACCAACATTTCTGAACACTGCCATACATACTGTATTAGTCCCTGCCTCAATCAGACTCTCTCTACAGCGGGGTGGGCAAACTCTTTCAGCATGCGAGCTACTTATAAAATGACCAAGTCACAATGATCTATCCACTACAAAAATGCAAAACATATATATATATTTTCAAATATATTGAGGATTCTTTATGTGTACAATGTATGTTGATGTACCTTGCATAACCACATGAGTTCCTGAGTTCACTTTGATGACTTGCACTGAATTGAATCAGCCAGGGATGCATAGTCCGGACAGTAGCTGCTGACAGCCAGCCTCAAGCACACGTCCAAATGTAACTCACTGACTAGCTTGTTAGTTTAGCCTATCGCAAAATAAAAAATAGACGTCTATATATGATCTACCAATACTACCTTTGCGATCGACTGGTAGATCGCGATCGATCTATTGAGCATCCCTGCTTAACAGTGTTCATTCCACAGCACATTAGCACCTTATCACGTTGTACTTTACAGCTGACACCTTATATTGTACTGTGTTGATTGTTTTGAGTCAATGTTTTATCTCTGTGTACTGTGTAAAGTAAATACAATCGATCAATCTACTTTTATCCAAGTAGTTAGTGGTCCTAGCTTTTAGCAAGTATGGTTGTAAATGAAACTGGTCAATAGAAGTTGCCTTTATATTGAATGAATGTGACAGTGAATGGCTGTAGATTGACAACAATGTATTAGTCCCAAAGGAAATTCATTGTGATTGTCAGGTTGGCTTTAAGTGCCCTGAAACTAACTGGCTATAGTCCAAGGTGTACTCCACCTCAAGCCCAAAGTAGCAACCACTATACTGTAAAATGTTTTGTGTTGCCCTCCAGAGTGTCCACAGTGGATCCCTCCTTTAGAGAGTGTCTGAGCTGCTCTCTGTTCAAACCCCAGTGCACGTATTTTGACGTGGTCCTGAGTCCGGACTATCAGCACGTACTACTGCATTGCATAGGTAATACTGTTTAAATACATGTAATGTAAACACGCCAAACTACTCTTCAGATTGTACATGCTTATAAATATTTAAAGACACATCTAACAAGAAGGAAATCCAGTTCAAAGCTATTAACCCTCTTTTAAACCCTCCAGCAAATTGATTTATATGTTCTCATGTGACCGTCTCCTTTAAACTGATGTTTTATTAGGCGTAGAAAGCAGTCTATATTGTCGAGAATACTATAATCTTTGTAACACATGATGTCAATGTATCATCAAGGCTGTACATGCAGTACATGTGTATTGATTTAGGATGAGAAATATATTGAGTCGTAAACAAGTCACGTTCAAAACATAGAAACTAGCATCAAATCAAAATAATATAGTGATAAACAATGTGCACAGTAAAATCTTTCTTTCATAGCAAATACAAAAACAATCAAGGATTTACAATGAATCTGATATTAGTAGCTAGAACCCACAGTAAACGAACTGATTATGATGTTATAATTTTCTAGTTACTATAATATGTAATTTGTACCAACCAAAAATAGTGATTTCTGTTTTTCTGTATAGGTCCAGGCATACCACAAACCACTCTCCACAAACTCAGCAGCATGAACAGTGAGTACATTGCTTTATTAACTTTCTGACCTCAGCCTTATACACAGTCTGTGTGTGTACCGTGTGTGGGAGCAGCTCACCTCCAATGTGTGATCAGTAAATAGAAAGTGCATTAATAGATTAATGCTGTGATTAAGAGTCATTAAGTCATTAAGCCTCAGCTGTACACAGGAGACTTCTGCAGCAGCTAAAGCTAATGTTTGCTAATGTTTGCTAATGTTTGTGGACATCAGGCCACTCTCTGTGGCATCTGGGGACTGGCACATGCATTATAGATCTTTTTTTAAGTTATTGTTCCCTCATAAAAACATAATTTATGTTTTAATGTTTAGTAAGCTCCAAACAGCTCGTCTCTCTTTTAAGAAGATATGGCCTTTAATCCACTTTGCATTTGGTTTTGGTGGATTTGAGTCTTTTGCAGTAATAGTTATAAAGGCTTTCTGTGTCTTGTCAAATAGAGTTAAGAACAGTGGACAGTGGTGCAGAGTTGAGACATTTCCTGATTAACAGAACCATACCCAGATGGGAGAGAAGAATCATGCAGATCAACAATAATGGTAAAGTATGTTTAGTCTGCAGTAAGCCACACGCTATGAAAGGAAGTGGTTCTTGGAAATTCCTGGAACAAGTATTTTTTTTAAATAAATACAAATTGAAAAAATGATTTTTTTTGTGTGTGGGCTTTTAAACTAGCCTTGTTTAGGACAGCAGCTTGCCCCTAATAATAGAGCTAATCAAAGAATAATAATAGTCATAGTTGCAATCTGGAATGGAAAATGCAAAAAAGCAAAAGAACTATATGCTTTCAATTATCCTTTT
The DNA here is from genome assembly GCA_036025475.1 of Philypnodon macrostomus. Taxonomy (NCBI): domain Eukaryota; kingdom Metazoa; phylum Chordata; class Actinopteri; order Gobiiformes; family Eleotridae; genus Philypnodon; species Philypnodon macrostomus. The sequence goes on from JAVQKC010211484.1 coordinate 8,987, forward strand.
ATAAATGGGCTTCTGGGAGAATTGTGTGTAGCACTCAGTGTATTTTTCTGTAATAATTTTCATAGACTTAGAGAACAAATGAACCGACTCAGTGTAGTGTAAAAAAATAAAAAATGATGTTCAAGTAAGTGTATATGTCTCTATGTTATGTCTCTTGTGATGAACTGGCTATTGTCTAGTGTGTACCCCGTCTAAAGCCCATAGTAGACAAGCTGAAGAACATGTACGCATGAAAACATATACATAATATTACTTCTGCCAGACATATGAACACTGCCCACTATTACTGTGTCCGGTAATATCGTTTTAAGTGAAACCTTTCTCATCTGACCTGTAGCAGTGAGTTTGCACTAGTTAACACTTGAGGAGCAGCACCAGTGTCATCTCATAGTGTGAATTACCCACAAGTACTAGTGCTTCCTGTGGAGCCTGTTACTTTACAACTGTATGATCCTCCAGACAGACCCAAGAGCAGCACATACTGTGAGTGTGTACAATGTTTAAAAATCATCTTTGTGTGTCTTATCTTACAGCTCTGCGCCTGGAGCTGGCCATCCCTGTGGATTTGGATGAATCAGAGCTGTACCCTCTACTGCTTATACTGTAGGAAGACGTGGTTTCTGAACTCTAGAAGCACATTTCATACCACTTGTAACATGCATGACTATATTGCCCATATGTACCGGTAATAACATGGTAACACAATAGAGAATAGAAGTGATTATGGGTTAGCTATGGTTTGGGTTGGGGTTGGTAATTACATTAATCTTGTTTGATAATTACTATATCAACTGTTAATTACCAAACTATTACCGTATTATTAACTGCTGGAAAGTAAACCCCATATTGTAATAAAAAATCATGTGTAAGGCAAGATTTTTAGATATCATTAGGCTTTACTGGCAAAGCATAGATGAGTTGGCAGGTTATACTGACAAGCTTCAGCTTGCAAAGATTGGTTAGTTTACAATCAATACTGCATTTACAACTCCATTCACCCAAGCAGCCCTAAACGGAGAAATTTAATAATAATTGGCAACACACTTACAAGAAGTTGTGAAAGCAGAAATGATTGTGAAATTGCATTTAACAAAACTCTCTAAACGGCCATCTGATCTGTAATATACATGAGTGAAAATGTCCAGTTTTAGCTTAGTTGCAGAAAATATGTAGTTGGGTTTTCATTTACCTTATTGTCCCCCTTCACAGTGACAGTTGGCCCGGTGGTCAGGCGGTCAGTGACCGGTTCTCTCTGGACTGGGACTCAGTGCTGGTCAGCTCTGACAGTGTGGTGGTGGCCCGTCTGGACGCTCGGGGCAGTGGATACCAGGGACAGAGGCTGCTGCATGAGCTGCATCACAGACTGGGCACTCTGGATGTACAGGACTATGTCTCCGCTGTACAGTCAGTATTAATACCCTATTTTTGGATTCATACAAAAAATAGTGTGGATTTGCATCTTAATTATATAATCTAAAGAATTAGATCAAGAACCAACACCTTACCCCAGACACCACATCTATCGGTGGACACCCATGGTAACCTGAATACCAAAGAGGTTATGGGCATCTGGCATAAAATCACAATATACATTAACATTCAGGTGATTTGCTGATTTGTGACCCAGTAGGGAAGAGATGTCAGTGGCTTGTCTTCATCCTCCTGAAACATGTGCCTGCATGCTCTAGGACTGTTCTCCCACCAGAATAATGACTGACATCCATCCATGCAGTTTTGTTTTTTTTTTAAAAAAGTATGTGAATAATTTTTACTCACTAAAATATAGACCACAAATACCATATCATTTCTTGTAAATTAGCATATTGACAGTGACAAATGCCAAAAAAGTAGATTAAATTAGTTTTAGAGCGCTATACAGAGGTTTTACAGTGATTGGTCATTACATAAATAGATCTACAGCTCAGTCACACGTCTGTATGTCTGTCTGTATGTAGGTATGTCTGTCTGTCTGTCTGTTGATTGAACAAAATGATGTGCTTCTATCTTTCACTGGACATATTGTGCTCGTATCAATCAAAATATATCTACAAATGAATGTCTGCTTTGTCACCGTGATGCATTAGCCTTAATAATGTATTGATCACTTTCGTCAATGTATAAACATATTTCTTAGATGTTTATATGAAGATAATCATGAAAAACAATGCATTTCCAGGTACTTGACCAGACTCCCATATATTGATGGCAACAGAGTGGGAGTGTATGGAAAGGTACTTATAGCTTTCTGAACACAATACAATACATTTAGTTTGTGTCTGAACAGTGCAGCCTATTTTTCTCTTTCAGGCTTATGGAGGCCTTCTATCTTCTGTCATGCTCCTCTCTCACAGCCACGTCTTCAAGTGTGCTGTAGCCGTCGCTCCAATTACAAACTGGAGACTTTATGGTAAGATATAGAGACATTGAATTGGATTTGATTTTGAATAAAAGCTTCACTTCCATTGATCTGCTACTGGCCTCTATGCTCAATGTATGTTTATAAGCAGGAGTCTTGCTGTAAGATTCATTATGTCCTGTCTGCTTTCTCCACCAAGCGTCAGCCTTCACGGAGAAATACTTTGGACCTCCGCTGAATGAGGATCACAAATACCAAGTACGACTGTGGGCTCAAGGTTCCTTACTCCATACAAAGCACATCACAGATACATTGTTGGATATGAAGTCAAACAATGAATAAGCGTTAAAAAATTCATGAATATGCTGAAAAGAAATTGTGGTGAAGGCCAGAACTTTCTTTATGTTTTTCATTCTTGGCTATATTTTTTTATTTAATTTTTATATATAGGTCTACATTTACAACATAATGACATATAAGTCGGCGATGTATGTATAAACGTGTGTATTGGTCTAACCGTCCAGTTTTATCATTTGATTTTATCCAGTGTTACTGTGCATTATGCATTTAAGGAGACTGTTTTTTTGTTTTGTTTTTGCAGATTTCAGGTCTGCTTCTTAATGTCACAAGGATGCATCCAGTTAGCTTCCTGCTCATCCATGGCACAGCAGACGGTAAGTACAGCCACGGTGGGTCAGGAGGACACAGTGGGATGATGTACAAAAGTGGTATAGAGTTTCAATGTTGAGTATATTTGAGCTTTATTGGTCTAAATAAAACATTCATTGGATTCAAAGATATGTGCCATAAAGGTTGGGTAAAAAAAAAATGATTAAACTCTCAGTTGAAAAGCGCCTGTGAATAGCCCACACAGAAGGTTACTGGCTAGATATTGAATAAACAGTGGCCTCCAATCATTCTGTGATTTGGTCAGAAAAAGTCATGTTTCAACGATGTTTCAGTGGTCAAATTCATTCATTTTGCACCCATTTACTTTTACCCACAAATATTTTTTTTCCATCTGTGACTGACTCCCTGTGTTTTGTGTCTTTTCAGCCACAGTTCACTTCCAGCACTCCGCTGAGCTTGTGAAAGTGCTGGCTGCTCTGAACGTGAACTACACGCTACAGGTCAGGGGTAAAGGGTCTGGGTTAGGTCGGTTACAGTTGAGGCACTACCCACTCATGTACAGTAATAGAGTTAGTTTAGAGTTATAAAAAGCCTGATTGATTGGACTGTATTGACAAATGCATATTCTCTTTCATCATATTCATATGCATTTTCAATTTATCGTCAATATGTAGAGATAATACATTGCAATGACACTTTTTGCAAGGTTATATGTATTTTTTTTATATTTTGTTACATTGGTAGAATTCCTGGTAGAGAGATAACAAGGGTACATCTAAGTGAACATGAGAACAAAATTAATTTTATATATAATACTCAATCAATTTAGCATTTTTTCATTACACTACAGTACAGTTACAGCAAAAACACACTCTGCTTCTTTCATTCGTCCTGTACTTTATCTAATTACATTAAACCCTTGATGCTCAACAGATTTTCCCAGACGAAGGCCACGACATTGCATCAGTGAGGAGCCAACACTACATGCAGAGCTCAGTTATCGGCTTCTTCAGACGCTGCTTTGTGGAGGACCCAGACCTGGGTCCAGAGGCGTCAAAGGAAGAGGAGTAGAAGAAGAAGCACTTCCTGTGGAGGAGCTGCCCATGAGCCGACGGTCGGACGCTGGGTTTGATCCGAGCTGCTGCTGAGAGACAGTGTGAAGGAGCCACAGTGTGACAGTAATTGAGCAGAGAATGTGTACAGCACGACTTCAGTCTCCAGCGGCTATGTTAATGCCCTATTCAAATGTCAGGGAATATATAATGGTTTTTGTTAGAGGCTAGTTTGGACCATAGGCCTCATGTTACTGATCAGATTTATAAGAAATAGTGGGCAATATATTTTCTATACCATTGAAATTCAAATCAAAAACAGATATAACTCACACAATAAATGTCAAACCTTGATTGGTCAAATAGGCTGTCAGTTACACATTTGGATAACTTTAATGTAATAACTGAAGATAGCATGCAAAATTGGAGGTGGAAGGTGTCTATCAATAACACACATGTCTATGGTTCAGACTGCTATAATCTACTGTGAACATCTCCATTTAGCACTGACAACAACTACAGCTGTTTAACAGGTGCCTTTACCTCATTATACTATATTCACTATTGCAATTGTAGCATTTCCAGATACCAACATGTATTCATAGGCATGGGCAGCAGAGGCTTTTGTAATCACACCACATTTACACAACGGTTAGTATTACTTGAGAGTCATCTTCCATTTGAACATGTGTGTAGTATTTCTACGCTTTAGTTTCTAGGCTACAGAGTGTCTTCATCCTTCTGTGCGATCACAAACCATGCCCCGGTGACCACAGACCAACCACAGACAGTAGAAGGGTACTCAACCAAAAGCTTTTATGAAAGTGTTTTATAAAGTTTATTGTATATGACTCTAGCTCCAGAATGAGTAAATCTATTGCCTATAGTAAAACAAAATATAGAGAATTCATCTATTCGCGTCTCTAAGCAAAATCCTACAATTGACTGATAATTGACTGATAGGAGTGTACTCTACCTTGTGCCCAAAGTAGCCGCCCCAATACATATGACAGGATTAGTTATAGATAATGAATGAATAATTACTAATGTATATTTCATTTTGGCCTGCTATCCTTCCACTGTCTATGGAACCTACACATACTCAGTATATGTCCTCTATAGATGACATTTATATATTTATTATTAAAGTTTGTATATAACAAAAAATGCGGTTATAGAGATGTATTTCTGTTTGTGGGTTGTTTACACAAAGCAGTAGCATGGGGAGCCATTCATTTCAAAGTGCTGATGACTACAGCGAGAAGCAATAACAGATTTCACAACAGCGTTCATATCTGCTGCTTTTTTACTGAAAGATGTTCAAGTTTTTAAAAATGGTCTTTTTTCTGTGCATTAGAGCTGAGAGATTTTAATCACCTTTTATACACACCTCCAGGATTTGAACTTCTACTTTACAAGTTCTACGTTAAGTTCTAACTCAGTAAAGTATGTAGGTGTTTACTTCGTTATGACAAAAACGTCTTCTTTTTGGTCCAGCAGTCCAGTTTGCTTTTTATGATTTGATCTTTTCAGTACTGTGTGAAAACCAGAAGTACAGAACAACACACACTGACTGACTGGCCGGCTATTCTGGTTAGTCAATTGTATTGAATCAATGGGTTGGGGTCTACCTAATAAAGGGAGTGGACAGGCCTAAATGCGTAGGTGTAACTTTTAGGTCATATAATAATTCTGAAAGTTGAAAAAGGGCATCTGGACAAGGTTTTGATTGTTGAAAAGCTTTCATCTGCCAGTCCAGCAGACTTCTTCAGTTCTGGTTCTGGTCAAAACCTTGTCCAGACGCCCTTTTTCAACTTTCAGAATGACCTCTATCTGGATGAATGACAACCTTCACCGTCGTCGTATAATAATGTTTTTAAGAAATATTCACACGCATTTTCATTGTAAACAACAGCCTCACCATTGGTCATAACTGCCAATAAACATACATCACAGTTAGACCTAACTTCCCTTTAGTTGGATGATTGGGTGTCTTTTCAAAGAGCAAAGATATGTTACTGTCGAGACCATACACCGCACCTATAGTATATAATTATGACTGCTATAACTGAGCTGTAAAAACTACTGGCAATATAAGATCTTTGAAATAATGAAATATATATCAACTGGGAACGGGCAGTCTGGGTTTATGGAACCTGAAAAGTATTATCTTACTTTCTAATACTTTTGAAAGAGACCATAATGTATTCAAAAAATTATTCACACTGCATGCACATTATTAGTAATTATCTCATTATTGAAAAGGCTTTTTGCATATTGTAGCCATGTTTTAACACGTGTATGCCACCCACATAAGCGTGTGACTGTCTAAATGGACATCGGTTTTGATGGACACAATCTAAAGGATGTAGTTAAGAAGCTTGTTTTCAGTGATGTTCACTGAATGTGTGCATACTGGCTAATGTGCAATGTCCAGTTTGTATGAAATAGTTCATGTACATTGGTTTGCAGGGTAGGTCCATTCTATCAGACAGCTGAAAACTCTGAAAACTCTTTGTGCAGTTTTCCTTCTCATATTTCAGGACAGAAGTTGATTATTCCTCTTGGGCCCAGGACACATAAATTAAGAGTGTGTCAGCAAACCTTGTCCAAACTTCTGAGACATTCATTATGGGATGGTGGTCGTTGGTCTTCTTGGCTTATCAACACATTAAGTCAGTGGGTGCACACATTCTACTGGGGAAGTGTTTCCTCCAGCAATGGCCCTGTCAGATTTCACTACAAAACAGAGGAAAGAAAAAGTAAACGGTAGTATACCATTGATTAAATGAAACTCAATGCTGGAATTTCAGGATCTCTTTTAAAATGGGGGGTTTGTGACAGATTGATTACAGTTTGTTTCACTGAACAGTATTTGCATATACTGTACTTAGAAGAAAATAAATAAATAATGTCTTCATGCAATTTGCCAGACTCATAAATGTGTTTTCTCCATGTTTTATTTCAATATCATCACTAGAGGACAATCACATTAACCCCGAACCCTGACCCTTATACCCCTTTCCCTTTAAAACAGCAAAAAGAACAAGAACAAGCATTACAAAATCCATCCTAATCAGAAAAAGCAAAAAATAACATTACTTTTTCTCATTTTCATAATAATAATAATAATAATAATAATAATAATAATGATAATAATAATAATAATAATACAAGACATCCAGGTCAAATCAATCCATCCCCATAGACTAAACTTCCTATGAGATCTGACGTCTCAAAAATATAGTTATGTACACACTCTGCTGTATTGTACTGTACAAAATGTGGCGACACTGGACACATTCCCTGTAGACATGCAACACCTCACGGACACAGTACAACTGTCCTATACGCCACAATGTCTTCTTTTACACGGTCCTTTTGAAGCACATGAGGGTGTCCCTCAAAAACCTCAAGAATCAGGCGTGTGTGTGCACTGAAAAGTCAATAGAAAACATTATTAACCCTTAAGAGCCAAGTGTAGCAACAAACGGCTACACATAATAATACTAATGATTTATGTCTTGTTTTTTTCAATGATAGATATAGTTATTGAGTGATAGTGATATTCTGTGACATGCCTACAATGCACAGGTGTTCCTCCTAGAGTTGTGATCAAAGGGTATGATTGTAGTACATATTATAAATGTTAAACATAAACAAATATTAGAAAGTCTGCATATTTTGCTGTACACTCACTGGCCCCTGTTTTAGGTAGATCTTGTATTTTGTATAAAAGAGACAGCCCCCAGAGATGTTCAGAGATGCTCTTCTACAGACCTTAGCAGATATGGCCTTTCTATTGTCTCAAATCAATCTCTGGCATTTCTGGATCATCAATTTGGATTTTCTTTTCAATCCTGTTGCTTTGTTTGAACTTCAACAGTATTGTCTTGAATATATATAAATGATGTATTCCACTGGCTTGGTGCAGAGTATAGCGGATAGCCGATTAGCAATTTGAGCTCACAAGCAGGTAAATAAGTCTACTGAAGTGGCCAATGAGTGTATACGTGGCCTGTTCATCCAAATCCATATGTTTAAAGGTCATTAGCCACAATGTCATGTCATTAGACCCCATTTTTAAACAAAATAAAGGGAGTATCTAACTTAATAATACATTGTATGTACACAGTAAATGGTTTAAATGATAATAGATATGTTCATGCCTTTTTTTGTCTGTGGCTTTTAAGGGTTAAATGACATTATACGTACAAGGGAGAACCTTTACAGTGTGGCTTTAGACTTTCACGACTGCTTGTCCCATCATTACCTTCTGGATTCAGAATCTACTCTTTACTCCTCATAATAAATGGACATTGATATTGTGTCTCGACCTGAGTTGACATAGGTTAACATGAGACCACTGTTGAACCACTGTTTTGTTACCAACACCACTGTATAAGGCATTGTACATGTCTACACCGGAGCTCTGTACAAGAAAGTGTGACCTCTACAGACGGGTTTTTATTAAAGGTGGACGGTGAAAGGGGTCGGGGCAGGAATTGCACTTATTTAGGCTTGGCATGGATGTGGCTGCAAATGGCTGGGAGATACTGTATCTTAGGGTTCCCACTACTTTCTAAATGCAATTTTTCTAGCCATTATTAATAAGGGCAACAACAATAGCTGTAACAGATGACAAAAATAAACACTAATGAATTCCCCAGTGTGCCGCATTTAGAGCATGCTGGTATAGCTTCTTCACATTGCACCTGTAGTTTAAACTGCATCATTTTTCAGCCCCCTGATAAACGTCCTCAAATTTACTTATAGACTAGAGAGAAATGAGAGTGGCAAGGAAAGTCAAATGATCAGCTAAAACCAGTGAAACAGCACAAAATAATAGGCTATGCTAATAACATGTTCATAACAATTGCATTACTCGAGAATTACTGAATTTTCAAGAAATATTCTACCATTATGAAATTGCTATTGAAAACCAGATAAATACCTTACATAAATTCTAGTCTTATTCTAGTGTTATCTCCAATGGCAAAACCAATTGTATTTTGAAACTTAATATAATGCTGGACATTTTATAACTACAGCATTATTTATTTCCTTTTTTATCCATAGTTTTCCAGTGGGAACCCTTAATTAAAAATACAACAGGAAATAGTGTTTAGTGTTAATTCAACCCTTTGTGCTACGACTAAAGACGCTATAACATGGCTATAAAGGTGACTGGGGAAACAGAACCATGCATTTGGTTAGGAGAGAATGGTACAGTCCAAAGAGATGCATTCAATGTGCTTTACCGTCAACTGATATGACTTTATGCTATAGGGCAGCTCCCATAGTCATTCAAGTCCTTCCAAGTGTCTCTGTTGTCAAGTGTCTTTTTTATTTTACATCTTCATCCATACTTACAAGTGCTCACTCATTCACACTAAACCAGACATACACTTTGAGGGCTGCTTCTGCTCTATCCCAATGGTCCATGACTTGGTCCAAAAGGCTGTGTTTTTCAGTTTTGTAATGTTTTTCTTCCAGTTTTGAGTGGTCCAAGCCCAGTATTACTCTTCTTCCTCTTCCTCATCGTCGGGCAGCGGTAGGAGCTCCTCTTTGAGACAATCCCTGTAGAAGCTGGTCAGAGTGGAGTACAGGTGCACACGGCTCTGCTCCGACAAGAAGTGGCCCTCGTCTGGGTAGATCTGGAGTGGTACGGGTTCAGAGGTTGAAAGAAAGAAAAACATTATTATTTCACATAGGAATTGTCCCGCAAATGCATCAAAAATGTTTTGAGATCCTATCAATGCCAAAAATATAATTATTGTTTGAAATTCAACAGAGTGATAAGCGCCAGTTCCTGTTCATAGACTGTATAAACTGCAAAAAAGATACACATAAAAACACATTTATACATCAATTGACTATTTTATAAGGTCCACTGCAAATTGTCTTAGTCCATTATGATAATGCTACAGAAGCCTAGTAGCATCTTTTACTAAAGGAAATATATAATAAATGTATAGTTCTCCCTCACAGTTTTGTGACAATTTACACCGAGTACATTGCATCTACTATACGTCTCCAGCCATAACCATCGAGTTATTAACTAAATGCCAAACAGGTGGACTCGTCTGATCAACCGTAGCCCCTCTCGATCTGGGTGACAAGTGCTCTTAACATAACTGCAGGCACACAGACAGTCACCTGCTGCACTTTGAGTTTCCCTTTATAATAATGGGCAATATGAGTTTGTTGCAACGCCTCGAGGCGATCAACCGGAAATCTCCCCGTGTTTATTTTGCTTAATATATCAGCTCAACTGCTTCAGCCATCAAAAAGAGACTCCTTGTGTCTATTTACCGCAGAGATATGCTGCAGAGTTGATGGAGCTGGTGTAAACTGACACACTGACTTGAATGGAGTTCTAGTTGTTGCAGCAGACGCACCCGTGACGTGATGGAGACGAGACGTATTCAGTGTAAATTAGGGGTAAGGAGAGGACAGTGAATAACTAAACAAAAACATATACTAGTATAGTGTTTTCAATAATGTAAAAAATATACATTTTTTAACTCCAATTTATTTTAGCTACTGACAGCCTTCATCTCTTAACCAATCAAATTCACAATATACACATTTAGATGCACATATGTGTATTGCTCACATAAGTCTACATTATGTCATGGTAAGTTTATATAAAATACTGAGTTCATTTACTGCTGATAGATAAAAGATTTAAAAAGCAATACCCTATTAGAATAATGGCAAAGATCGAATACCTTAATGTATTCTTTATAGGGGTGTGACGAGACACGAGCTTAGGTCCACGAGATCGAGACGAGATTTTGACATTGACATCCAATAAATCAATAAAATTATTATTATTATTATTTAGATTTTTAGACATTTATTGCTTGATGCTTTAAAAAGATTTAGTCCTACATCGTTTTCGTTTTATTTCAATTATTTTAATAATAAAGGCTAAAAACACAGCTGACGTCAGACTGTGTCTATGACAAAGAGCTTCTCTGCGGTCTACTCTTACCTCTCTGTGTCTGCCGTGTGCACAGAGACTCCTGACCACACACAGAGACTCCTGACCACGCACAGAGACTCCTGACTATTCACAGAGACTCCTGACCACGCACCGAGACTCCTGACCATGCACAGAGACTCCTGACCATCCACAGAGACTCCTGACCACATACAGAGTCTCCTGACCACACACAGAGACCACTCACAGAGACTCCTGACCACGCACAGAGACTCCTGACCACGCAGAGACTCCTGACCACGCACAGAGACTCCTGACCACGGACAGAGACTCCTGACCACTCACAGAGACTCCTGACAATGCACAGAGACTCCTGACCACGCACAGAGACTCCTGACTACACACAGAGACTCCTGACTACACACAGAGACTCCTGACCACGCACAGAGACTCCTGACTACACACAGAGACTCCTGACTACACACAGAGACTCCTGACTACACACAGAGACTCCTGACG
>JAVQKC010211496.1:0-12824 GCA_036025475.1 Philypnodon macrostomus
TTAGTTTATTTATTTTGTAGTTATTTTTTTGTCCTTTTGATGACACTTATGGACATATACCATACCAACATGACATGTCATGTGGCTGATGCTAATTTCTCCATTGAAAATGTATTATGTTAGCTTTTAACCATGTTTCTGCCTCAAACACAAAGCTGTGTTTTGTTTCATTTCAGATATTAATATGTTGAGTTATCATCTTCTTTAGGAGCGGAAAATGGATTCACCAGTAGGAGAAAACCACAAAGTGCTCCTGCACTGTCAGCAAACACACCCAGAGAAGCGTTGTTGCCACCACCATTTAATAATATGTCTGATTGGAGAAGATGTGTGTTCGGCTGTGAAGGTGCCAAGGCTTTGTTTGCATCCCAGAAGAAGTCGAAAGGCTCTGCTTCTGTTTTTCTTTGTAAGATTTTGTAAGATATAGACAAACAAATAAACAGAATAATTATACTGTATACCAATGGTTCTCAAACTGTGGGATGGATTGATAGAACTATTCATTCGACCATGTTCAGACCAGGTAAAGTCCTGGTCCTGATTTTGTCCTGGTTAAGACCTAGTTAGATCTGATTCACAGACTTTAGATCTAGTTCAGTTTTAAACTTACCTAATATTGTAATTCTCATCATTGAAGGTTTTAGATCCTGTTTAGTCCTGGTCTTCAGTGTTTTGGTTAGTCCTGGTCTTTAGTGTTCTTTTTAGTCCTGGTCTTTAGTGTTCTATTTAGTCCTGGTCTTTAGTGTTCTGTTTAGTCCTGGTCTTTAGTGTTCTGGTTAGTCCTGGTCTTTAGTGTTCTGTTTAGTCCTGGTCTTTAGTGTTCTGGTTAGCCCGTGGACAGTCGAAGGGGATTCTGCCCTGAGTATTGTCATATTTGTATCCTGCTGGTTATTATATTTGAACATTCTCTGTTTTCACGCTTAGACACATAGAAGCCACAGGAACCAATTTGACACGTGTGATGAGTGATGTGTTTCATAACAACAGTCCACGGATAATAAATACACGGACTGCTCCAGAGACTGGGCCATGACTAGAATATATTAATATCATGTTTTAACCACTAGGGCTATGTCTGAACTACCGAAGCTGTTCATAGTCGTTCTGTGGCTGATATTTGTCTGCACTCATTATTACCCACAACCACATAGTGCAGTGGTTCTCAAACTGTGGCGCAGGGGAACCATTGATGGTACTCTTTCTAATGGTACTCGAGGGGGGGCTTTTGCTGTTCAAGAATCCAGCTTATATTTGACCTGATTTATTTACCTTCTTAGTTAAATACTTAGGTTCAAAACTGGTCTACACCCAGGTACTACTCGTCTAGACCGGTGGTTCTCAAATACTGGGTCAGGACCAAAAAGTGGGTCACCCCAAAACATTATTGGGACCCCTAAAAATCACTTGGTCTTGGTGGCATCGTCAAAGTGGAAAAGAAAAAATAATTGAGACAAAATAACTCCCATTCAGTTCAGGTATAATGACTGCTAGTAACTAAACTAAACCAGGCCAGACATGTGGGTGACTTGGGCCTCATCAAAATGTGGGTCACAAGGGAGGGTGTGTGAGAACTAATGTGTGATTGGCTCAGAAATGCGGCCCACGGACTTTCAGGTGTACATACTTACATACATTTTTGCTCAATTTAAACCATTTTACTGTGCCGTGCATATTTCTCAAAAAGGCCGCAGTGAATTGCGGGAAATTTTGGCCAAGGTAAGGCAGCAAAGGAACCATGGATGTATCCTTGGTGAATAAGCACATGCTAACCAAACAGAGCACACATGCCTTGGTAGAACATGAACATTGGAACATGAGTTGGCGGGCGATGATGACGTGGATGCTTTCCCGCAACCAAGGCATCAAGGCATCAAGTCATCAAGGCATCAAGGCATCAAGTCATCAAGGCATTAAGGCATCAAGGCATCAAGTCATCAAGGCATTAAGGCATCATGGCATCAAGGCATCAAGGCATCAAGTCATCAAGGCATCAAGGCATCAAGTCATTAAGTCATCAAGGCATTAAGGCATCAAGTCATCAAGTCATTAAGGCATCAAGTCATTAAGTCATCAAGGCATTAAGGCATCAAGGCATCAAGGCATCAAGGCATCAAGGCTTCAAGGCATCAAGGCATCAAGGCATCAAGTCATTAAGGCATCAAGTCATTAAGTCATCAAGGCATTAAGGATCCTTGGCTTTGGGAAGGAGTTCTATTTCCAGCAGCTCTCCTCTGGTCCTCCTGCGTCAGCCCTCCGAGCGGAGAGAACCCACGGTAAGGGTGGACATGCAGACTCCACCCAGAGAGATCATAATCCATCTCGTGTAATCGGTAGAATTTTGACTGAAATCACTGGATTCACCGTAAAATACAGTGAGCAGATTCACAGGAGACGCTGAAGTGTAAATTGCTGTGTTTGAGGGAGACTCCGTGAGACAGTCTGGTGTCGATTCAGGGTTTTCTGCTTTTACTGATGGTAGACTCTGCTGAGACAAGACTTCAAGGGCACACACAATTTGTCTGATTAGGGGTCCACAGTTTCTCAAATGATTTTCGGTCCAAACACATGACCCCGCCCCTCACTGACTGCGGTTACCGTGGAGACAGGGCTCACGTTCATGCTTGGATAGATAACAGCCAAACCATATGCGCCCAGCCTCTTCTGTTAAAGTCCCGCTCATGTAGAATAATGAGCTGTGAAGGGCATCTCCAACTGTTTCTGCTGATCATAATGTCACACACAAACTTCAAACTGAGGTCAAACACCATCCACAACAACTTAATGGATCAAAAAAGGCCATTATCAAGCAATTTGGTTCAAAATTGTTGATTAAATCTAAAAGGTGAAAAAGTCAGACTGATAAATAAAAGAATCGTTCGATGTTTTTGTAAAACTTTTCCTCGACAGTTGTGGTCATTATACACCAGCTTAACCGTGAAAATGCCAGGTCTGCCATCGGGTTTTCCCAGGAACCTTCATTCACCCCGTAACAACTTTTCTAACCATCATGTCCTCAGCAGCAGAGTCATCTCACTGTCTCATGCTCCTCTGTCCCATCATGTCCTCAGAGTCATCTCACTGTCTCATGTTCCTCTGTCCCATCAGGTCCTCAGAGTCATCTCACTGTCTCATGGTCCTCTGTCCCATCACGTCCTCAGAGTCATCTTACTGTCTCATGTTCCTCTGTCCCATCATGTCCTCAGAGTCATCTCACTGTCTCATGCTCCTCTGTCCCATCACGTCCTCAGAGTCATCTCACTGTCTCATGCTCCTCTGTCCCATCACGTCCTCAGCAGCAGAATCATCTCCGTGTCATGCTCCTCTGTCCTATCACGTCCTCAGCAGCAGAGTCATCTCAGAGTCATCTCACTGTCTCATGCTCCTCTGCCCCATCACGTCCTCAGAGTCATCTCACTGTCTCATGCTCCTCTGTCCCATCACGTCCTCAGCAGCAGAGTCATCTCAGAGTCATCTCACTGTCTCATGCTCCTCTATTCCATCCTTACAAAGATTTATGTGCCATGTCTTGTTATTATTAGATTTTGTTATAAAGTGTTGGGCTGGTTGTGGAAAAGGATCTCTGCTATTTGAGAAGAAGAAAAACAAAGACTAAGAGGCTCTTAACAATACAATGAAATAATTCTAATGTAGATAAAAAATGTTAGTAATATGTGAGCAGGGCTAAAAATATGAAAAGTTATTAGTTGAAAAATATTGACATGCACTTTTTAAAATCACTTAAAGGTGTAGTCTCTAAGTTTCCTAACAAAAAACAAAAAAAACTTTGTGGGTCACCACTTTGACCAATAGCAGTCAGTTTTTACTTTAGTCCCTCCCCTGGCCCAGACTATAAAAGACCTACTTCACTCTGTATCATTACACCATCCCTCTCCACAGATATCAGCAATGGATAGAAATGAATGTGTGACTGGTGTGGGTAGGGTTAAATGTGGCTGTAGAAGCTCTTGGAGATTTATCACTATTTGCTGTGATTAGTTAAGATTAGGAACTTTAGATTATAATTCTCAGGGGTTGGGCTGACTGTGGAGCAGGCTGTATGTTTGTGTGTCATACTAACTGTGATTTATGACGCTGTGATAATGTGTGTTTACATGCGTGCATAAACAGGCTGTAGTAATGAACAGGGGCTTTTATTCAGAGCTATATTGATCATTTTATACAAGGCAGCCACCACAGCTTTTTTATGTACATACATTATATCTTGGCTTTTGTACATTTAATGAATTTTCACATTTTGTTACAGATAGCATTTGTTATGGCCGGAAGTCATTCTGTAGGTAGCTACAGGATATTTGTTTCACTTCAAGAAGTGAGACATAGCTTAGTTCTTGAAATTGACTAATGGCTAATAAAGCTTTGATCTTACCAAGGAAATATAATTAGTCATTAGTTATAATATTTTGTATAAACTCAGCATTGTCTTGTTTGTTATTAGTCCAGATTTATTCCGGGGCAGCAGTGGCGCAGTGGGTAGCCATTGTGTCCCTGGGCAATCCACATTTATGAATGTGGGCAATCACGTCTATGAATGAATGTGGTTGTGTGATTGGTGTTTGGTGGCAGTCGGTGGTGGTCAGGCACAAAATGACAGCTACGCTTCTGTCAGACTGCTCCAGGTCATCTGTGGCTACACAAGTACCACCACCACCAGTGTATGGAGTGAAAGAATAATGCAATTATATCAAAAATTAATTGCCGGTTCAGTTTCAACTTTTTGCCCACAGGTACATATCCTAAATATGCCGAACTGGATTGAGTTATTGAGTTAAGTTATTCTGAGTGGAGTCATTTAGAAGTACAAAACATGAAGCTTAAGATGCTTAGGCCACGTCAAGTTGAAGATACTGATGCAGCGTACACGCCGTCTATCGCGTCTAGTTGATCGATTGTACAAATGTAAACGACTCGCTTCAAATGGCAGGCAAAATACTGCTCGGTTTAGACAGGGGTGTGAAGGGGTGAGGGCTAAATGAGGACAGGTCTAAACCAGGTTGACATGAATAATAAAGTTCAGATCCTCCTCAGTCAGTCCTGTTGATAATCTCATCACGTTTGTGTTTCTATAATCTGTATTTGTATGTTTGGTGCTTTTTGTGATACGTGAGCTATCCTTGAAAGAGGGATTGTACAAGTCAAACAAAAACACTGCTCCAGTCACAAATAACCATCTAATTACTCACTATAGTATCTCAGGAGACTCTGACATAGATCCGTTCAGTATTCATGCCTCAATAAACCAACACAGATGTGTTTTAATGCTCCGTACAGACAGAACGTGGAGTTTGTTTATATGCCTCTGAAATCATATCTCCTCCTCTCTGCTACGTGTCTTCACATAGACTTTACATAGGAATCACTCACCATTACAGGTGATGAAGTGTTGATGAAGGGCCACGAAACAACGAGAGAGAGTTGAGAGTGTATCAGTTATTTGGGAACAGAATCAGGAGATATTTTTCTGTAAATAGCTTCAATTAAAATTTTCCAGTTTGTGTCAGGCCATGGTTTAGCTCAGTCTTTAGAGCATGCGGTCCATATACATAGCTTACCATGCTCAACGTCGTGAGTTCGAATCTATCTCATTTTCTTTAAAAAATCCAGTTCCTAAACATATTCCTCAGCACAAATCAGGCTTTTAAATCTACCCACTGGCTAGTGCTAACGCAGCAGATGACACATATATATATATATATATATATATAAAAAATCAGAACTAAGGACAGCTCCGTGCGCTGGTTTGAGCCTGTTCCTCCCACTCCTATTGGCAGCACTGTGATTGAGTGGTTTTAAATATGATGTAACACACCACCTCCTGAGATTATTAAGCCTTTAAAGAGAGCTGTTTAGTTTTCAACAAATTAAAATAAATTATGCTGCATTCACACCGGACGCAAACAAACACGTCTATCGCGTCTAGTTGCTGGATTGTACATATGAAAACAAACACCCTTCAAACCCCAGCCTAAATGAGCTCTGTTTGCTTCTGAGGGCTGTCTGTTGCCAGAAGGGCTGCCTACAGCTGACAATCTAGCACTAAAACAAAGCAGGACTAAACCAGGACTAAACCAGGTCTACAGAGGATGAGGTCTCTGACAGCAGGGGAGGGGGGCTATGACGAAACCAGGACTAAACCAGGTCTTAATAATATAGTTCGAATCCTCTTCAGTCAGTCCTGATGATAATCTCATCAAGTTTGTGTTTTTATAATCTTTATTTATATGTTTGGTGCTTAATGTGATACGTGGGTCAGTCCTCACATGCAAATCCCTGCTTCAGGTTGTACAAGTCACACAAAAACACTGCGCCAGTCACAAACTAATTACTCACTACACTATCTCAGGAGACTCCACAATAGATCTGTTCAGTATTCCTGTCTCTATAAAACAACACAGATGTGTTTTATTGCTCCGTACAGACAGACGGTGGAGTTTGTTTATCCACCACCACAAACAGATGGCAAAAATTCTGATTTTCCAACTTGGGCAGAACTTTGCCCCTCTTGTTTTGCCTCGTTCGTGCCTTTTGCCCTATGCTTTTGCCTCATTCGCCTCGTTTGCCTTTTGCCTCTCGCTTATCGGCAGAAAAGCCTCCTTCAGACTTAAATAGGAACCACTTTCTCCATTCACTCAGCTCGTGTCTGGTGTGAATGCGACGTTACCTTTGTAGCCACAGCTGCCCTGGCGCAACAGAGAAATGGAAGCCATATCACACTACTGATCTCCACCAATCCCACCAGTAACACTTGAGGCAAAGTGAGTAAATGCTCTTGCCCAGGGCCTAGGGTAATAGCCACTGACTGTATATATTGTCAGCCTCAGAATTATCTTATTGATTGCTCAGTATGTTACTAATTTAAGAATCACCATATATAGATTCATAAAAATGTACAAAAAATATTAAGTAATCAATGCCTGTAGACTTTTAACACTTTTACAAGTCAAATTATTGTATTTTGTGGGACATGGCCTCAGTTCAAATGCTGTGCAATCCAATGCAAAGTGGGACATCTGGTCAGTCACAATAGCAGTGTAAAGCAGGAAATTGCAACTGGTCAGTTGTCAATATGCTGCAGATATACAAAATTAAGCAATAATACTAATACCACAAAATAATTCAGGGGTTATAGACTTGCATTACATTTTAATAAACAATTTTTATACAGCTTTACTTTTTACATTTTATTTTATGTATTATTTTTGTTTTGTTTTTTTGCTTTATACTTTATTTATTAAATTTTATGATAAAAAAAAATACTTTTTCTGTACTTTTTGCCTCCTCAACCCATTTGTCACCAATCCCTTCCAGTGACATCACTCGTTTAGGTTTCCAAGGTCAAATGGTGACTCAGGCATTTATTTTTTCTTCTAATCTGAGACCACAGATGTGACCAGTGACATGTGCTAAAGTGAGCTGTACCGTACCGTATGGAGGGACTGGGGGCATTGTGAACAAACTCTGGTTAATTATGATGCTAGCTCAATGTGACACGACACAAATGTGCTGCACTAGAGCCAGTGTATGTGTGTGTATGTATGTGTGTGTGCGTAGGGGGTGTATGGGGTGTGTATCCAGATGCTAGCTGATTGTTCCTGTGATTGTGGCGCCGGTACCTTGCCCCCCTTCGCCCCCTTCACTCCCTCCCTCCTGTTAGCAGATGGAGCTGTCAGGCCGGGTATATGGAGATGAGCTGATTAAAGAGCACTGGGCTAGAGGCTGAGCAACAGGTGTGACACATGTAACTGATGAGAAATGACCACAAGACACATTTTAAAGCTGATTTGTGTTTCCTTGTAAATTAGCAAAAAAGTATTATTCAGTCAATAGTACGTCATAACAGAGGTTGACTGAGAAAATAACGAGACTTTGAGACCCTCTGTGGGCTGTATTATAATGGTTTTTGTTTTAGAGCAAAGGACATTATTTATTTAGCCAATCACAAGCTTCCACAGGACAGTAGCACACTGATTGGTCGATACATCCATTATCTATCCAGAACTGGAATCTATCAGGAATAATATGAGGGGTGGGTGTTTCATTTCAGAATGTTTTATTACCTAATATACAGCTTTTTTTATTGTTCAATTCAAAGGATTAAAAGCCAGCTGCTTGTCATTCTCCTACTTCCTGGTTCCTGTGGTATTCTGTGGTACTGCAGTACTTGCTGTGGTGACAGTTGATGTCAGATTGATGTGACAGGTGAATGTGGGGTATATATTTTAAAATATCTCATCTCTGTATATGTTGCTGCAGAAATTACCTGTAATACTGACCTGTGTGTGATACCTTGTAGTACTCTGCACTACTGTGCAGTACTCTGGGGTATGGCTGATCTCAGAATGATATGACTGGTGGAGTATATTTTTAAATCTCTTCTCTGAACACGTTGCTGCACGGTTTACCTTCATACTTTGTGATACTCTGTGTACTGTGCAGTAGTCTGGGGTGATGGCTGATTGTCAAATTGATATGATTGGTGAATGTGAGGTATATATATTTTTATAGCTCTTCTCTGAACACATTGCTGCAGAGTTTCCCTGTAATACTCTCTCATAATCTGCAGTACTCTGTGATACTGTGCAGTACTCTGTGTACTGTGATTGATATGACTGGTGAATGCGGGGTATGTATGTATATATATATATATATATATATATTTTTTTTTTTTAAAGCTCATCTCTGTACACGTTGTTGCAAAGTTGACCTGTGCTGGACCTGGAGGCGGACAGCTCACATCCACAGCTCTCTCCTCAGCTGTTTCCATGGAGACCAGAGGAATCTGCGCTACACTGGCTCGCACTAAAAAGTCAGGGTTCCCACGCATCCTGAGAAACCTGAAAACCTTTGTTTTACAGCCATCCAAATGAAGTGAAACACATGTATGTGGACATGTATGTGGACCTACCAGCCTCACACCCTCTGCTCCAGGCTGTCCCTTGTCCTCTCTACAAAGCCTAGATAATATTTTCCCAGCGGCATTAGTTAACCTGAAAATGAGAGGGCCAGAGGTGGATAGGGAAGCCAAGAGTATTGTTACTTCAACATAACAACAACACAACATAAAGTACTGAAAAGAGTCAAAAGTACTGGCTAAAAAATGAACTAACTGTTTGAGCTTAATTTCGGATGTATTTACAGTACATTTCTTGTAATCAGACAGAGAAAATAAAACCCCCAAAAAAGTAACATGTGAATAAATTAAGAATCAATAAACAAAGCATCAAAATCTATCTATCCATGCTGAGATGGGTGTAACTACTCCGACTCTTATCTAAGTATTGCTACTTGACAGGCGGGACCAAGTCATTGTTTTGAAAGACGCAAGTAAGTAAGTAAATCTAAATCTAGTCCAAAGTAGAGAACTGCACCCCACGGGTCCCAACGGGTCCAGGAAATTTTGGAAAAAGAAGCCTGAATATGCTCCAAGTGAGACTTGATTGACAGACACAGAGGCGTGTCATGTGACGTGTGGCAGGGGAAGAGCAGCTGAGTGGAGCTGTTGTTACCGCTCTCTCCGCTCACTCACAGACTGGTATGATTTTGACACTCACCCGACTCTGGACACAATGTGTTTTGGTCTGCCCGCTTGCTCCCGCCCGAGACCAGGTGAATCCCGAATTTATGTCAGCAGGTCTCTAGTCCAAAGTCCTATGAGTTTCCAGTTGTTTTTTTGTGAAATTGTGATATGAAGTTTTGTTGATCTGGGAAGATGGTTGAATCTTGATAAGGTGCATTCATTTATGCGCTGCTCTTCACTGAGCAATGCCAGTGTTCATATAAAAAAAGGAAAACAAATAGTATGATGATGAACAGTGGATTAGATACAGTAGTACATTGAATTTGTAGTTCAAAAGGTTTTAATGAAGCAGTGGAATACAAAGTTAACTAAAATTGTGATCTTAACAAAATCGTGATATTATATTTTTACCATATCGCCCACCCCTATCTATAAATATTACGCAATTTTAGGAGTACATTTTGTTTAGTAGAATCCTGAAAACTCCCTTAAAATATTCCATGGCTCCACATTCAGGCAGGTGTACACAGACTGGCCCCGAGCCTCTCTCTGCCTCTGGGCTTTTCAAACTTTAAAATGCACTGCTCCAGAATGATGTGATTCTCTGTGACAGCACTACTCCCAAACTCAAATGCAGCAGCCACACATAAACTATACACTTCACATAATAGACCCTTTCAAAGTTTGTAAACAGAAAGGTCTAAATTCCAGAATGGAGGCAACTTTGGTCAAGAAATTAGTATTAGCAACAGAAAATCACAAAAGATGAGAAATTAAGATGGCTCTGACAAATGCCATCCACTCTGCTACATGTAGGTGATGTCAGAGCCTGGTTAGAAAACATTAGTGAATGTACCTCACATTGTATGTTTATTTAATGTACACATTAGTAACAGTTAGACTTTTGGATGGTGGCGAAATTCTTGATTTTTTTAGGTTTTACTGGACAAGTCCTTACAGAAATGTTGATGACCACAATAGTTTTTTCATTGTATGCTCAGAATTATTCTAACCTTCACCACAAATCATACTTTTTTGTAAAGTTAATTCACATTTGCTCCAGTCGCCTCCATTCTGGAATTTTGAACATTCATATGACACGTGTCAAATAGACCCGAAGATGCTCAACATGGTAGGGGACATGTGTGCTCCAAAATATAATATTTTGTACTTGTTTGTCACACAAAATAAGCTAAAGCCAGTAAATTTCAAGGCAAAAAAATATATACTTACTATTTTTGTCTTGAAGGCAACACAAGGGTCTATAAATTTAAAAAAATATAATATTTTTTTATATTTACCATTTGCTTACTTTTATATGAGAGAAAACCATACTAACCATGCTGTATCGGCAGAGGTGGGTAAGAGTAGCCAATTGTTTTAGTAAGAGTACTGTTACTTCAAAATAAAGAGTAACTGATGAAACGTAATGTTACATTTATTTTCAATTTTGTTGAAATCAGAAGGAAAAAAACAAAAACAAAATACTATTAAGTTCATAAGATAACATACAAGTTCCACATTTTTTACTTGAGTAAAATTTAGTTACTTTAAAACTATATGACTTTAAGCTGTAAAAAAAAAAGTAAAAAATAAAACTTGACTATCTGACCGTTTTCTATGATGTAAAGTAGGTTGTCTGTAGAGGCCAGGGGAGGGACTAGAGTAAAACTCCACTACTATTGGTCAAAGTGGAACCCACAAACTCCAATAATTTAAATCATAGGCCAGGATAATTTTTAGGTTTTTTTTTTTTTTTTTTTTTTACCATTTTTTATTTTAGGAAACTTTCAGACTACACCATTAGGTTAAAATGGTACCATAAAACTACTCTTAGAAGTACAATTTATTAAATATGTTACTCAAGTAAATGTAACTGAGTACTATCCACCTCTGTGTTGCTTCTCTTCTTGCAGCTGAACAGTTAACATCAGTACTCCAGTATGGTCAGTAGGGGGCACTGGTGAGCCTGGGTGCACTCACTGAAACCCACAATGCACATATAGATTAGTCACATATGTTTTTTTTTTGCTATTGTTTGTTATGATTTGTTTCTTAAAACGAGCCTCTAAAGTAGACATAATCGTGAGGTACATTTTAGGCCATGTATTGCTGTATCAGTTTTGGTTTCACATCTTTTGTTTTTGCCTCCCCCTCATTGTAGAGACCCAACAAAGTAGTTCTCCTTAAACATCAAAATAATGACAGAACAAAAAAAAAAAAAAAAAAATATATATATATATATATATATATTTTTTTTTTATCCTAGGAAACTTGCGGACTATACCTTAAAGGATTTTAAAACTTAACGTCTGAGTGTTTTGTGGCGCTCCCACTTGGACTGAATAACAAACACTCTGACCTGGCTCTATAAGACAGAAACAAATCATTTGTGCCAGTTTTTGGAGAGTTAAAAAAAACAAACAAAAAAAAAACCTCCAACAACCTTTTCTTTCTTCTGGGATATAGACATATTCACAGCTGAACACACATTCTCTCCAATCAGATATGTTGTTAACTAGTGGTGGCAACAATGACCTCTAGGTGTGTTTGTTGACAGTGCAGGAGCAGGTAGGATCACTTGGTGGTGTGCCCCTGTTTGTTACATCACTTAAAGTTGAATCCCATGGTCAATCTGTTTTCAGCTATTAGAGAGGGCTCAACATAACATGCCTGAATGAAAAACAACACATAGCATTGTGTATGGGGTTTGAAACAACATTAGAACATGTTAAAAAGCTCAGAAAAGTCCATTTGGCAGAATATAGGACCTTTTACCAAAGACACAGATTTTTATAGTTTTGTGACTGGAAAGCGCACCATGGCTTTGACATTTAGACACTATAGATTGTTGTTGCTGTTTAGATTTAAAAAAAAAACAGTTGTGAAGTGTCTCTCTGGCTGTGAGCTGATGTAAGGAGAGGAAAAAGCCCAGTCTATTCAAAGTACTTTTCTTCTGTGGTGGCAGTCGTCCAGAGAAAAGCAGCCAAGTTCAGCCCAGAGAGTTAGCAGTGCCAGAACGAGTCCAAGCCACACAGCCAGACTCTATAGTCCCTAGTGGTGTTAGTCTATTACTTAAAGTGTTCCATTTTAGCTAAAGATGACCCAGTTTAGTCCCGGTATAGACCCAGTTTAGTCCTGGTTTAATAATAATAATGGACTAGATTAATATGGCTTGCCCTCTCCAGGTTGGAGGAGAGCCCCTGCCTCAAGTGGAGGAGTTCAAGTATCTTGGGGTCTTGTTCACGAGTGAGGGAAGGATGGAGCGTGAGATTGACAGGCGGATCGG
>JAVQKC010211501.1:0-10051 GCA_036025475.1 Philypnodon macrostomus
TCAGATGTTCTAATCGATTACTCAGATGTTCTAATCGATTACTCAGATGTTCTAATCGATTACTCAGATGTTCTAATCGATTACTCAGATGTTCTAATCGATTACTCAGATGTTCCAAACGGTTACTCAGATATTCTAATCATTTACTCAGATGTTCTAAACGATTACTCAGATGTTCTAATCAATTACTCAGATGTTCTAATCGATTACTCAGATGTACTAATCGATTACTCAGATGTTCTAATCGATTACTCAGATGTTCTGAATGATTACTCAGATGTTCTAAATGATTACTCAGATGTTCTAATCGATTACTCAGATGTTCTAAATGATTACTCAGATGTTCTAAATGGTTACCCAGATGTTCCAATCGATTACTCAGATGTTCTAAACAATTACTCAGATGTTCTAATTGATTACTCAGATGTTCTAAATGATTACTCAGATGTTCTAAACAATTACTCAGATGTTCTAATCATTTAAAGTGTTCTAACACTTCCAAGTACTGCAGAGTGTATTATCCACAGGGAGCTGTAGGGGGAGCTCCGGAGAAAAACAAATTACTGAGTTCTGCTTTAAAATGTCTTGAATATTCCATCACAGTGTCTCTCCAGACTGTACTGAGTGGGAACATGGTTCAATAGTTCGGCTATTCCTCTGTGTATTGACTCCATTCCAAGTGCCAAGTTTTCTGGCAGAAAATGTTGGCAAAACACAGTGACTTTGGTAAAACAACTGATGATTTTTACCTCATCTTTATAGAAATAACAACAATTCCCAGTCGCACCTACACACAGGTCCATCCTTAAACCACCTGCAGCAGTTTTTATTTTATTTTTATTAGTGCTCTGTTTTTCAGACAAACAGTGGTCATAATGTCTCCATGATTATTGGTCAGGGCTTGACATGAACTTTTCTGCTCACTGGCCATTGTGGCATATGTCGTATATAATAAACTGACCCCAGTTTCACAAACAATTACTATGGACCGTTACAATATGACACATTTGACATACGATTGTTGATTCATGTAATAAATGACATGTTTTAAAGACATTATAACATCTGCTCTTTGTATTATCAACTGTGGCTGGTGAATGTGTTACCAGCCAAAATGGAACTCTACAGGCATTTGGTTAATGAAGTCCGATGGTGTTGGTAAATTAACAGCCACAAATATTATTATCATAATGTACACGTGCTCTACCCATTTAGTTTTGCATCTGTTTCTGCATACCAGGCCATAACTAGTCAGTGCACATGTATCGTTTTTACTGATACAAAATTAATACATAAAATATACAGAAAAATAGATAATTAATGTATGTAAGTGATGGCCATACCTGCCCATTAAACATAGACTGCTCCACCTAACGCTCAAAGTAGTAGATTTCTCCAGTGCAGCGATTGGGAATTAGTATCAAATGACATAAAATTCATGTTCAGTGTTACCATAAGCTGAACACCATAGATACATATACACATTTAAGATACTGCACACAACTCCTTCCATAAAATAACATTACAGTCTAAAACCCTCACCACAAGACATGAATCTCAGTCTAAACCGGTTCAAATTGGCTCAACGGTGTCCAATCCACCGCTGGTTAACTTGAAGGCCTAAGCCGGTGTGACGGGCCCCGACACAAAGTCATAAACAAGCTGCTGTCAGGGTAACCAGCGGTGCATTCTCTTTCATTGCCGGCGTTTATTCCATGCGTCAGATGCGGTAAAAAAAAGAGAATTGAACGGCCTATCGAGACTTTAGCCTGGGCAACGAAATTGTACCGGCCCCACACTGAGCTTAGAGGAAATGAAAAGTTGAAAGAGGATTGTGAAGTGGACAGAAATAGTAAGAGTGAGCTTTTAATTTGTCAACAACTGTCGCATTAGTAGTATATTATGGACTGATTCATTAACACAATATTCTTGGACTTGACTGACTTTACTGGCAAGAAGGTCCCAGGTTCAAGTCCCAGACCGGATAGCCAGGTCTTTTTTCTGTGGAGTTTGCAATGGTTGCCCCGATTTACGACATCACTTATTGGTAATAGCTCTTAGAGAGGACTAAAGCTCAACATAATTAATTACTCAAACATCCCCAAAGTAAACAAAACACAAGGTCGGGGATGTGTTTGAGGGACATCAACAGTAGAACATTGTAAAAAGCTCAGAAAAGTGTATAAGTATAAATGTTGAGAAGAGAAGATGACATCTTCGAACTTCAAATCACATCTGAATTGTCTAATGAAGCTTTGACCTGTCCCGGCAAACATCCAAGGTTCAATCCTCGGTCAGAGCTATTGAGAATGGAGCTGGCTTGTCTGCACACAACACCTCAGGCTACTCCACTGCTGTGGCCATGACCAACTTCCACCAGCTCTGGAGACTGTACTGTGAAGACTTAAACTGTGCTAAAATCTCTTTAGCAGACTCTCATTCAACCGGTCTGTGGTATTTTGAGATGAAATTATAGAATGGGTTTTTAGTAATCTTTTCCAGTTTTTATGAGTTTAATATAATCCCAAAAAAACAGCCAGAAATATTTGTCAGTTTTTTTATTTTTATTTTTTTTATTTATTATTTTATTTATTTATTTATTTTTTTTTGGGGGGGGTGATGCTTTGATATCATTCTTCACATCATGGCTGTTTTTTTGGGGGGTTTTGACCTTGGTTATAAGGTTAGACGAGCCTATTCGTTTTTTTAGGTTGATGGTGGAAACCTGAGCATCCTTAGAAACCCCGCCCAGGCACCGGGAGAACATACAAACTCCACAAAAAGCCTTGCCCAGTGTGGGACTCAAAACTGGGAGCTGCTAAACAAACTCACATACAGTTTCATGGAACAGCATCAACCATCAACAAATGCACCAAAACCACTCAACCTCACTCTGATGAAGTCTCGGACGTAAATGTTCTCAGTGGTCTGCTAATCAACTCTACGCTCCTCGATCCTGATATATTGTTTTAAAAGCTCAACCCGCTCGTGGTTTCTGCCATTTATTAGCGAGCCTATTAACCACATGTCAGAGCGCTGCTATGATTAAAAAGCCTGATGCAATGTTAGCTTTGCATCAAGGCCCAAATGGTTTGCCCTGATTTCTCCTTCATGTTTCTAGAATCCTCTATCAAGTCATTTTAGTAAATAGTGCTATCATTTTACCAGATGTGCTGCTTCTTAGTTGCAATAGAGGTCACTGCCCACTGGTGAGATTCTCCTGAAAGTCTTTCAAGCGTCTTCTCTTCTCACAATAAATATAGTAATTCCATCAGTGTTGAAATGACACCGTGTGACTGAGCCCCTGCAGTTGGTGTTAAAATTATAACTGGTTTCTTTGTTCAGAAATACTAAATCCTCTGAACTGTGAGGATTGGGAAAAATGTGAAAATAAAAATGTATGCAGAGTTGAATGGTTGTAATCAGGGATGAAATGTTGAAGATATGGTTATTAACAAGCTGTGTATAGTCCCTTTAATATGTGTCATATTAAATGTTCAAAATTCTGGAATAGAGGCGACTGGAGAAAAAGCGAGTATGATTTAAGGTTAGTGATAGAATCATTCTGAACATACAATGAAGAAACTATTGTGGTCTGCAACATTTCTGTGAGGACTAAAAATCAAGACTTTTGCCTCCAGCCAAAAGTCTAACTGTTACTAATGTGTACATTAGATAAACATACATTGTGAGGTACATTCACTAATGTTTCCTACCTAGGCTCTGACATCACCTACATGTAGAGAGTGGAGGGACTTTGGGCATCTTCATTTGCAATATTTTGTTACTAATTCTAATTTCTCCATTGAAAGTGTATCATGGTCTTGTCTCCATTTGCCTCCATTTCAGAATTTATGTCTAAGTCTTTTTCTTTCAGTTCAGTCCAGTGACTCTCAAACAGTGTGTGTGTGTGTGTGTGTGTGTGTGTGTGTGTGTGTGTGTTTTGCTGTTTAACTTCTCTTTTTTATGGATGATGTAATTCTGATTTTGACACAGTTGAATCCAATTTTTTAATTCCAGTTTCCCTGATGGTCCTGATTCAGACCGACTAGCCGTGGCTATATTTATGAATAGACATGGTTCGTGATGTTGTCTTGCCCAAGGACACAACTGCAGAATGAACTGAGTGGGGATCACACCACCAACCTTCTAATTAGTGGGCTACCCGGTCTATTTTTTTGAGCCACTAGCCTGGGTTCTGGTATTTTTAGTTACATCTCAAAATCTTCACTAATAGGGTCACGTCAGCGTTAACAAAAACATTGTGTACATGACAATTCCTCTAACAGACATCCCTAGAGACAAAGCAGAGCAAGTGAAAACAGTTTTATTTCTTCTTTGAGCTCTGACTATTGGTGCCATTGTAGTTAAACCTGTCACCGGTGTCAGCTGTATCAGCTCTTGGCAGCCTGACACGCGCCGGGTTTGAACGT
Organism: Philypnodon macrostomus; assembly: GCA_036025475.1. NCBI lineage: Eukaryota > Metazoa > Chordata > Actinopteri > Gobiiformes > Eleotridae > Philypnodon > Philypnodon macrostomus. The sequence continues at coordinate 4,434 of JAVQKC010211501.1, forward strand.
GTAGGAGTCTGCTGTCACGTCTCAGAATGGCAATCTTGAAGAAGTCAAGAAAGTCCACGTTACATAACAAACAAATAAAGAATTGTGTCGAGAAAGGTCTGTTGAGGGCTTTGAACCGAATGGAATTAGTTTGCTTTTAAATACATTTACTAGAGAGGTCTATGTTAGGATCCCCATTGGTTTCCACCGAAATGGTTAAAATTATTGACATTGTAAACAGCACATTGGTCGGACAGACATCTAATTATATGACTTTCAAACCCTCAATGAAAACATGAAGCTCAGTCAGGGCTAAAATAAAAGTTCAGTGCGGTTTTAAAAGATTGTGTGCTATCTAATGCGCTAATATCTTTTGGTAATTATATTCCTGGGATGAACTGTAGACAGTGTTTTGTAAGAAGATAGTATTAGCACAGTTAACAATCCATTTAGTGTCACAGCATATTGGGTAAAATAGCTGATCAGAATAAATACGCTTTTCAGAAAACGATTCAGGTCGGCCTGTTAGAACTAGAGTCTCATCTTTGTTCATTCTTCTGTCAAAGTTAAGCTGTGGCACTGTTGCCCTGGGGCAGACTCACAGAGATCCCAAACCACACAATTTATGTAAATACTAAGAGTTATGAGTTTCTTTGGACCTTTGATTTCTCTCCACGGACAATGGCTTTTGGCTGCGGTCACATTTATGAACGCTGAGTCAGGAAAGGTGTTTGTCAGAATCAAGCATACACCCCGAGATAATAACCTCTCATTCCACAGTCTTTAGAAGCCACCGTCTGCTGTGCATTTGAATTTAATCAGCCAATATTTCCCCAAAATCTAAATTGTTCAAACAATCCTCCCGTTGAAAGTCCTATTGAGGTCTTTCTAATGGAAGATGCATCGCTTTCCAGCCGCTTTCAAACCAATTACCGAATGATGAGGCTGAGTTACTGCCATCTGGCTCCGAGCACCAATGTCCCTCACGTCACAGCACGGCAGCTGGAATAAATTTGTAGACGTACATCGAATGGGAAAATACATCCTTCACAAGAGTAGAGTTCAAACACATGAGTGACGTATGGGCCATGTGTGAGTAATACGTTCAAAGGCTTATAGAATGAGTCTCTTTGTGGCAACTCACCTCAAGTCTAGACTACATGAGTGTCTGTATATTTTAAAACTTTTGTGAATCTTTGAAAGTTGTAATAATGATTATATTTCCCCCCCCCCCCAATCAGGAACAAACGAAATTACTGTAAAAACCTCCATGATGCATCAAAATCTCATTACAAAAAAAAAAAAAAAATTGTGAGGAAAAAAATTAGTCAACTATTTTAATACCTTTTTTCTAGTTCTGGACTGGTTCTGGTCTGGTTCTGGTCTGGTTCTGGTCTGGTTCTGGTCTGGTTCTGGACTGGTTTTGGACTGGTTCTGGATTGGTTCTGGACTGGTGCTTAAATCAGTTCTGTCTCAGTTATCTTAGCACCAGTTTGGTTTGCCACTGAATGAGGGCCAGAGTAGAAGTGCGTTCCAGTTGTACCCGGATGTCGGACATTTTGTGTAAGTTCTAAAAATCACTTGGAACGGCCCTTTATGTCAGAATTCTTGGAAACTCTGGAACTGGCCCAGAACCAGCACCAGAACCAGTTCGGTGGAAGTGTGGGCATTATATTTAAAAACAGCACGTATACTTGTCAGAGTGTCAGGGTGATTGTCAAACACATTGAAAATGTATGGAAACTCTCTCACAATCTAGAGTTTAATTATCTGTAGTGTCAGAAAATCAAACCCGCAACATGAAATAATCTTGTAGAATATATCACACCAGAGTTTGACATTCCAGCACTGTTTCTGTCTCCAATCTGTGAGCACTGTCTCGGGGGAGGACACATCCACCTTGGCAGCCTCTGGATTGCCACAGGTCAACTTATTAAAACACTGATCCCTGAGAGGATTTGGCACCAGCCCACCCCTGTACACCCCCACCGTAAACAACCATCCGGGGCACTCACCAGCTACGGCCCGCGGGTGAATCATCAGCTCCCACAAGTGCACCTTCTCCATCTGTATATGCGTACCGAATTCAAAAACACGGTGTTCTATATGCTCTGAAAGACAAGGCAGCATTTGTGTACGGAGTAGCAGATGGAGCCGGACCGCTGGCTCGTTCGGCGAATTCTCTTTCCAAACTGTTTTGTGCTGTCTCTGAGGCAAAATGTGGCATGGAATGGAGCAAATGAACTGGACTAAAAGCTGCCCCCTCTGAGGTAATGCGGCACACTGGTGGGGAATAGAGGGGCCTTTATGATGTGACAGAATAAACGAGATTTTATACTTACAGATCGAGCCGTGCATTACAAACATTATTTATCCTCCCAAGTGCAGGGGCCGTTAGCGGTAGTCACGACATTTACCAAGACGAAGAAGAAGAAGAACAATATGGCGGCTCATGTTTAGTCACCCTTTTGAGAGAAAGAACGGCTGAAATATGTTCTTCAGTTTGTGCTTTACAAAAAATCTAAGGTATATAATATCATGGATTGTAGGTGATTGAGATTCCAATTCTTAGGGGAGGCAAAAAGCGAAACTAAAAAGCTTACAGGAATATAAATAAATGTATAAATGTGGCTATATGTTATATATCATGTGTTGATTATCATTTAGTTTTAGTTTGATCAATGTAAAATATAATTAAATCAGTGAAAACAGTAGTTAAGTGTTAATTAAATCTGTACCTATGACAGGCTTCCAATGTAAACTGTACGTGAAGGACGTGAGTGACGTGAGTGACGTGAGTGACGTGAGTGACGTGAGTGACGTGATGTTTTTGTTGTTGTTTTTTTACATTTCACGGCTGCTTAACTAGTTCTTTATCATACGTTCTGGAGTTTTGCCAGATGCGGACACAGCAGGTCGATGGTCTGAGGGCCATTGTAATGAGAGATCACGATGGGTCCGGTTTGTTGATTATTGGGTCTCTTGCACATTTCTGCCCGGGCTTGGATACATTCATTAAATAAGACTCATGTGATTCCCAACACTGAATACCAATGGTCAGCCCGGTCGGGAAGATTTTCCTGACCCACTGCACGGATCCATCTCCAGGTCAAGGGTTCGATCGATTTATTGGCTCACACTTGAACTCTGATTGGAAGAGTCACAGAGGCCACGCAGCCACATCCCAGTGAGCAATATGGATCAGCAGTTTATCTATGGTCAGTGCAAATAAATACATCTGGTAAGTATATCATTTGTGGGTAGTAATGAATAATATTTAATAGGCAATGTTCTGAAAGACGTGTGATTCTTGTGGAAGTTAATATATTTCTTTCATGAATTGTGACATTAATTGACAGACAGCTGTTCACTCACATTCATTCACAAAAGAATAGTCAACAATTCACCCAAGACACAGTAACACGGAGAGGACATGCAGACTGAGTTGACCAGCCTCGGTACGGACATGAACTATGCACAGATTAAACTGACTCCCTGAACCCGCAGACCAGCCTCAGATACAGCATTTACATTTATATTAGAAAACACCTTTAACTTCCCGTGTAAATATTTTAGCTCAATGTAACGGGGAGGGCTGTAAGACAAACAAGCGTGTGACATTTGTGGACCACAGCAGCCCGGGTGGAGACATAGTTTGGCAAACAGAACAGCAGTAATGAATACCAAAACAGTGCATTGTGGATAGAGCAGCGATGGAGCGGTTAATCACACGGCTCCTCACTACAGAGCGCATGTATGTTACCCGGCCCATGCTGAGTGGGGACAGATGTGGAGGAGCCCAGCGGAGATAGCTCAAGGCAGCCATGCAAAAACACACAATTACAGCATGTTGCCATATGTTCTTACAAATCCTCGGATGTTTGTGCATCGTACAGTTCAGGCCCTGACGTAAACAGCACTTAGTGATGTATCCCGATGTGGTAATGAACAGGACAAGGAAGATAGGCATTTTCTCTCTATCTCTTTGTTATTGATGCAAGCTCCAGAAATGCTTATTGTGATGCCCATATACAGTATTCGCTGTATTCACTGGTTCGCCCTGCAACCAGAGGGTCGCCGGTTCGAATCCCCATCTGAGCGTATACTGTAGTTGTGTCCCTGGGCAAGACACTTAACCTACATTTCCTATGAATGAATGTGGTTCTGTGATTGGTGTTTGGTGGCGGTCGGAGGGTCCGTAGGCGCAGAGTGGCTACTGTCAGTGTGCCCCAGGGCAGCTGTGGCTACACAAGTAGCTTGCCATCACCAGAGTTTGGAGTGACTGAATAATGTAATTGTAAAGAGCCTTTGAGTGTATCTCCTCCGAGGTCTTTCGTCCAAATGAGCTCAACTTTGGTCCACATGAACTGGAGACCAGGGGCTTTAAAAGTTAGCCAACTTATTCAAAAACATTTAACGGTTGCCGAGCAACGGAGCCTCAAAGTTTACGCAAAATTTTACAAAAAATGCAAAATTCAAACTGCAATAACACGGCCATGCATGGAACATGGACATGCATTTAAACTATGATACAGACAGTAGAAACACAACATGACACAGTGGGCGCGATAGCGCCCCCATCCTACACACCTTTTAGTGCCAAGCACTCAAACACACTCACACTTGTCCTATAGACCACAAATCTACCATATAGATATGTGATAGGAAACCAGCATAATTCAAATATCTCAGAATGAACAAAGTCAATGGGTGAAGCCCATGCGGGGGTCACTTTCGAGCGTGAGGGAGGTCGGCAGTGGGTCGCGGAGAGCGAGGGCCATTCAACGCCGCTTGTGGCTTTAATTATTATTATTATTATTACTAATATAATTATTGTAATTGTTATTATTATTATTGTATTGTCCATAACCTACCGGCACATTTGACCCAGTCTTGTGAAGCAGGCACTCACGTCTGCTCTGGGCTCGTGTCTGATGCCAGTGCCCTTCCATCTCCGCAGCTGTCATCATAGATCCCGTTTGCCCCGGGTTGAGTGGACCAGTGAACCAGCCACCCAAGCCTCCTGCCCCGGGGCCAGCCTGGATCCCTCTGCCCGGGCTTGGCTGTCCATCTGTTTGTCTTGGTCACCCTTCTCTGTCCTGTAGATTTGAAGCTGTCCACTTTGCCATCAGCTAGATTTTTTGTCAGCCAAGGCAGGCCCCAGAGTTGGCGAGGGTGAAGCTCCAGCAACAAGAGCGTCTGGTCAGCAGCAAGTCCCAGTCCAGTGATGAATCCAGATATGAGTATTCCAACGTCACACTTCTGCTTTTAACATGTTTATAATGTAGCCATGATGTAGTTCATGATGAACACGCCAAAGCAGCCAGAGATTATTTAGAGTTTTAAAATAATGCATGTTCCCAACGCACAGGACAGGATTTATACGACTCAAAATATGACTGTATCAAGCACAAAGACCACTTAGACCAATAGCTGTTCATAATATATGTAAGTGTAGTATATGAGTGTAAGTGTAGTATATGAGTGTCAGTGTAGTATATGAGTGTCAGTGTAGTATATGAGTTCTTTTTCAGGGATAGATGAGCTACGCTGTATTAGGAGGTAGATGCTGGGGGAAGTATGGTGCACAGAGCTCTTTCTTTGGCTCTTTATGTGTCTCTTCATTCTACACTGTTCAC
>JAVQKC010211514.1:0-20539 GCA_036025475.1 Philypnodon macrostomus
GGTTTTATCACAGTTTAGTCCTGGTTTATTCCTTGTTTAGACCTGGTTTAGTCATGTTTAATCCTGGTTTTATCACAGTTTAGTCCTGGTTTATTCCTTGTTTAGACCTGGTTTTGTTCAAGACTATGAAGGATTTGAAAACTGCTGCTATCAAACATCTTTTATATATATATACATATACACATATACGTACAGTACATGCAACATATAGACTTCTTAAGATGTACCAGGTTTAGTATTTAGTCCTAGTTTAGACCTTGTATAGTCATGGTTTAATCCTGGTTTAGACCTTGTATAGTCATGGTTTAATCCTGGTTTTATCACAGTTTAGTCCTGGTTTAGTCCTGGTTTAGACCTTGTATAATCATGTTTAATCCTTGTTTTATCACAGTTTAGTCCTGGTTTAGTCCTGGTTTAGACTTTGTATAGTCATGTTTAATCCTGTTTTGATCACAGTTTAGTCCTGGTTTAGTCCTGGTTTAGACCTTGTATAGTCATGTCACAGTTTAGTCCCGGTTTACACCTTGTATAGTCCTGGTATAGTCCTGGTTTAGTCCCGGTTTAGACCTTGTATAGTCATGTTTAATCCTGGTTTTATCACAGTTTAGTCCTGGTTTAGACCTTGTATAGTCCTGGTTTAGTCCTGGTTTTGACCTTGTATAGTCCTGGTTTAGTCGTGGTTTAGACCTTGTATAGTCATGTTTAATCCTGGTTTTATCACAGTTTAGTCCCGGTTTAGACCTTGTATAGTCATGGTTTAGTCGTGGTTTAGACCTTGTATAGTCATGTTTAATCCTGGTTTTATCACAGTTTAGTCCCAGTTTAGACCTTGTATAGTCATGGTTTAGTCGTCACTATAGCAGATTTGAAAAGCATTGCCATCAATCATCATTCACACATACACATGCAACGTAGAGCTCCTTGAAAAGAGTGTCCCTTTGATGTCAATAGCTGATAAATCACTCAAATCAAATGTGCAGCTCATATAAATGGTTCATACACATAACTGTAGAAATACTGCGCTCTAATACTTTTTCAGGGCAATGTGACAAAATTATAATATGTCTGACCATTATAGGACGAGATGAACTGTACTGATTTAGACCTGGTTGTACTATATTAGGCAAGAATATAAACACTGGTTTGAACGTGGTTTAGTCACAGTTTCAACTTTGTTTGGTCCTATTTTAGTCCTGGTTTAGTCCTGGTTTAGTCCTGGTTTAGTCCTGGTTTAGTCCGTTTTTTAATCCAGTTTAAGTCTCATTAAAACTGTACCTTGTTTAGTCCGAATTTAATCCAGTTTTAGTCTCATTTAAACTGTACCTTGTTTAGTCCTGGTTTAGTCCTGGTTTAATCCAGTTTTAGTCTCATTTAAACTGTACCTTGTTTAGTCTTGGTTTAGTCCTGGTTTAGTCCTGGTTTAGTCCTGGTTTCATCCAGTTTTAGTCTCATTTAAACTGTACCTGGTTTAGTCTTGGTTTAGTCTTGGTTTAGTCCTGGTTTAGTCCTGGTTTAGTCCTGGTTTAGTCCTGGTTTAATCCAGTTTTAGTCTTATTTAAACTGTATTTGGTTTAGTCTTGGTTTAGTCCTGGTTTAGTCCTGGTTTAGTTCGAGTTTAATCCAGTTTTAGTCTCCTTTAAACTGTACTTTGTTTAGAACTGGTTGAATCCTGATCTACCCTTGTTTAAACCTAATATATAATGTTTTTTCCAATATGAATCTAAACAATCGATCTTATACCAGGCTAGTAGTTCTTAGATAACACAAATAATCATATTCCAAAAACCCTTCAGACTCTAACCTCACTGTCCTGTTGTGTTTTCAGTGATAAAATGTTCCCTGCGTTTGGTTTTGGAGCTCTGATACCACCAGACTTCAAGGTAGGCACTTTATGAGGCCTGTTTGTAAAGTAGCTGAGAAGGAGCTGGAGCTAGTATTTCTTTTGATCAAGATGAAAGCATTAGGTGCAGCTGTCAAATGGTAAATTGGACTGAACCTGATGCTGGTGTGTTGTAGGTTTCCCATGATTTCGCTGTGAACTTCGATGAAGATAATCCTGAATGTGCGGGTAAGGCCCATGGACATTTGCATTAACATTTCAACTATCAGCTCTCTCATTGGTCAAGGGGCGGGCATTATTGCTAAAAATGTCATATCATGATGTTTCTGAAATCAAGGTTTAGATTTCTCAATGCCTTTATTACATCATACAGAGGCCTGCTGCCATGTTTGATTGTGATATTATTGTGATATTATTGTTATATTATGGTAGAACTATAACCAACCAACCAATGCTATATTATTTTTATTTTTGCACATAGCTCTCTTTAAGAAATCTCGCTTATCCCCATTGAAGGCTTGGTAAAACAATAATCAACACATATTATTGGAACTGGCCTGTATAATACCACATTTTGAGGACATTCAAAAACACGATTCACATTTGAGCATAGATTTGCCCAAAACACCTTTTCTGACAGTGGTATCTTAAACTCAGTAGCTCATCTTTACAGGTTATAGGCCCTCCACAACAGACCCCAGTCTCAATGTGGCCCTTGGAAAAAAATAATTGCCCACCCCTGCTATAGGGCTATGTATTCAAAAAGCTACTACCCAGCTCTGCACTACATATCCCAGTTACATTGTGTCTCACAGTCATTCCTCTCTATACTCCCCTCCACTCACAGTTTGCAGCTCTTTTTTCACTCCACACTTACAAACATGCTGCTCTGTCATTCGTCACTAAGCTGCAGGGGGCATTTCAGGGCTCGCAGATACACTCAAAGATAGCACTAATCTGTTTGTGTGAAATGGGCTTGTGCACTTTTCACCCAACATGGCTACGCTGAGTCTTTGTTATTTGTATTTTTTTTTCTCTTTTTGTTACTGCCCGGTCACCTTGGAGTAACATCACATGTGGCACAAATTCGGTTTTATTTGAGCTCTTTTAGCATCTGTAGAGCTTTGACAGAGTGAGGTCAACATTGTGGATAGGGGTGGGTGATATTGAAAATGTATAATAACACGATTTTATCACAGTTTTTGTTTACTTTGAATGTTTTGTCTTGACAGAGCTTTTTAACTACAGTCAATGTATATCCAATAATCCATTGTTCACCATTATACTTAATGCTTTTTTTAATTATTATTATCAACACAGGGCATTGTCACAGTAAAAATGACGATGAAGAGGAGAGCTTAAATTAATGTACCATATCACGATTCTACGATCTTCCCAGATTAGCAGATTGCCATGACTTCATATCACAATGTTTTTTTTTATCGCCATTGTGGATATATAAGCAAGAAAATACATTGTTTGGTTTGCGTTCTTGCAGGAATTCAAGGTGTAGTGGAGGCCTATCAGAATTGCCTTCCCAAGATCCAGCTGTACGGGCCGACCAACATCGCCCCAATCATCCAGAAAGTGGCGTCCTCTGCCTCGGAGGAGATGCACACCAAAGAGGCCATGGTGAGATGGAGGGGATGAGGACACAGAAAATAACCTATGGGATATTATTACTTACTGTATATAGGGTTACAAATAGGTGCAATATGAGAAGAAAAGGATTGGTGCAATGCTCACGTGATTCTGAAATACTTTCACCGGCCAGTTTATTAGGTAGTCCTATTTAGTGTCTGTGTGCTCAAATACTGATCACAACGCATCAAGCCAATTGATTCTGTCATGACAGACTAGATGAAGTTCATACCAACCATCAGAATGGAGACTTTGAACATGTGGACTATTTTATTGAGTGTTTTTGCTGCTTTTTTCACTTACATCCTTGTCTAGGCTTTACAGAGAATGTTTTGAAAAAGATACCAACAGATCCAGTGAGCGGTAGTTTGGCGGGCGAAAGTGCCAAGGGCTCGCTCACTTTTTTGAGATCATGGAAGAGCTAAATTAGCTCATAACATCAAGGTCTGCAGATCAATAAAAGCACAAGATACAAAAATATGAAGCAGCCCACACCAGCCACTTTATTAGAAATACAAGGTCAACCTAATGAAGTGGCCAGTCAGTGTATATTATTGTCCATTTAACTAAGTGGCTGACATTTGTAATAAAAGTAAAATGCATCCCAAAATAGTTACACAAGCTAGACGACCATAAGACTGAAGAGAAGGGCGCACAATTGAATTTCAGTCATACAGTTATAGCACAAAATTGTCTGTGTACCTTAATGGTTCCTCTGCTCCTCTGCTCTCCAGTGTTTTAGACCCTCAGCAAGACGCTAAATACCAAACTCATAAAAAAGTTCTCCTTCCTCTTTCACAAAACGGTCTTCTTCATTGGGTTGTCAAAATATTTCTACTAATGCTGCCTTACAGTTGTACTCTGAGCTCGGAATTGATGGCGTGAGCGTTAACTCGGAACTAAACCAAACTATAACGTTAGCAGGTTAGCATGCATTTTAGCTTGTTTTGTAACTGTAGTTGACTGTAGTGAATGGCTCAGTTCAGTAACTATTACACTAGTTATATTGATTTAGTAGTGTTTTATTTTATTTTGTAGTATTTTAATAGTGATACACAGATATATCAGCCCAACATTGGTATCGGCCTGCACAAAAGGACGATGCTACTCTGTTGTTGTTAAAGGATCATTTCTCATATTTAGTTTTAAAAACAGCCAGAGATATAAAAGACCATTGGAAATGTATCTTTATGGATTAATAAATACAGTTAAAGCTGTTATTTATATATTGATTTCTTAGTTTCACAAGACAAAATATCAAAATATATACAAAATATCGGAATCTCATATTCATACCTAATTGATTTAATTTCTTTGGTAAAATACGGCACACCCCTGTTGGATTACTTTATCTCACGGTTGGCTGAATTGCTCTGAATTTCCAAGTTGAAATTGTGACGTCAATGGTCGTTCCAATTGATTTTATAACTCAGAACTCGACACAACTGCAACACAGCATAAGACGATCAATACTAAAAGTGAGTCAAAATAGGCCCTTGTCTGAAACTGTATTGACACTAGCCTTGATGTCTTTGCATAGAAAGTTAAACCATAATAGTTGATTTACTGTGTATATACTTATACTACCTTGCATTGATAAAAACCCTGACAAAATTGCAAAAATTAGTCCCTGGAAGTCTCCGTTCAGGACAATAGTCAAGAATTGCTTTTCAACAGAATAGCAAGAGTTTAAAGAAACAGCTGCAGGCTATAGGGTTTGCATTCTTTTTCCAAAACAGACATCTCCATAGAGGAAAAAACTATATATACGATATGCTTTATTGGGTTATAAAATACAAATCCATACACATCTATATAAAATCCGATCCAAACTGAAAATGTTCAATGTTGCTTTGTTTCTCTTTAAACAATAACAAAAAAAAAAAACATTATTTATTTTGTACCAATGTATTGAATATCAAGTTTTTCTAAAGTTTCTGAATTAAGTTTGAATTTCACAACTTTCTCGCTCTTCTCCGCCCAGGAATACTTCATCTTACTGATCCTCACAGATGGAGTTATAACAGACATGGCGGACACACGAGAGGCCATAGTGCACGCCTCACACCTGCCCATGTCCGTCATCATCGTGGGGGTGGGCAACGCCGACTTCACCGACATGCAGATCCTGGACGGAGACGACGGGATTCTGCGTTCGCCCAAAGGAGAGCCAGTCCTGAGAGATATTGTCCAATTCGTCCCCTTTAAGGACTTCAAGCATGTGGGTGTTAGCAACAATATGTCCCTAGGATCTCTATATGGGAGTTTTATATAAATGCAGTACAGTACAGTCAAAAATGTGATTTATTCACTGGGGGATAATGGCAATATTAAGAAATAGGGCAGGCTAAAAATATGGGCTTTAGATAAATGTGCAGAGCATTTGTACATGGAGCTACTTTTTTACTGTTACCGTACAGGAAAGTACAATATACTGTACTGGTCTCAGGAATGTGCAGTTGCAGCCACTTTGGAAAGAATAGATTTGACTCTTACATTGATGCTAATCATTTTCCACATTTTGCAAAACATAAAAAAGTAGCTAATTATATGCATGTTCCATTAATGCATTTATCTAGTCCTTAAAGTCAATCAATATTATCATTATAGTCAAATTAATAGTCAAAGTAAAATTATAGTCAAATTATTTGTTGACAAACTACTAGGCCTCTAGTATACATCCATGTGGGTTATAAGCCTGGTTCCCTTCTTATTGAATGTATGTATGTACACAGGCTTGTAAGTTCCCATGGCTGAATAGGGCCTATTGATTTAATGTAAAGCCTGTGTATACACCCAATGATAATAGCCAATATTAACCAATATTAAACATGTTTAAATTGACCAAATTATTAGCTAATAATTGCCCAATCCGGTGCAGCAGGTAGAGTAAATAATAATAGTGTTTTTTGTAATATATTATAATTTGAATCATTGATGTTGTGCCACCAAACTCTTGATTGCATTTGAGGCGACAGTAGCTGAAAAAAACATATAAATCCTAACATTTTATTAATTCTACCAGAGTATTTTTATTCCATTCCCTTTGGCCTCATGAAATATGCAACACAGTGAATAAAGTTGGGCAGTAGCACTCACTAATCATATGAGTGTGAAGTTATTGGCACTGACAAATATTAGCCCCCAAAAAACTAAGGCATGGCTCCAGCTTCAGAAATACTTCCTCCATCGCTGTGAGCCGATGTGTGCGTGTAGGAGGCCGGGATCATATTTTGTCTTTAATAGAGAGAGTGGGAGTAATATAGGGCTGCACGATATTAGGACATCATGGAATAGACAATAACTATGCATTGTTAAAATGGATGAGGTTTGGGTATGCTTTAGACTAAGAAATAGAGGACTTAGAAATGGGGTGGTAATCAAAATCTAAAGGCTAGACCAATACTAAACAAGGACAGAATTAGGATTAAAATGGGTCTAAACCAAGACTGGACCAACTCAAGATTAAACCAAGCTTTAACTAGCATCAAACCAGGGCTAACCGAGACTAATCCAGGACTAAACCAGAGCTAAACTACAACATTAACTACATTAAGACTAAATCAGACTTTTTAAAATAATTGTATTTAGCCACAACAAACTTTTTAAATGTAAATTTCTGTTGCTGGAATTTTTAGACTTTGAATTTCTTGCGAAACAGATTTGCCAATATTGCAAGAGACTAATTTGAGTGAATGAATGAGAGCATGAATGTTTGTCTGTCTGTGTATGTTTCAGTGTCTGCCCTGCTATGGTTAACAGTCTACTCCACCTATGGCCCATAGTTATCAGGGTTAGGCTCCAGTCACCCACGACTCCTAGTGTAACACGTTTGTTGCGCTCGTCTGAACACATTAGCTGCTTGTTTGTGTGTGTGTGTGTCTGTGTCTGTGTGTATGATTGTTGGTAATTGTGTGTCATTGTGTGTGTCCAGTAGAATTACTTCAGTCTATCTCTGATGGGAAGTGTTCGGGCCTGGCTCTGTTATGGTGCATTTAGACTGCGACAGGTTGTTGCATGGTCACAAGAAAGACCATATTATGCAAACCAGCCTTTATAACGTCTTTATAAAGTCTGCACGGCCACTCTGTGTTACAGTAAATGTAAATGATCTAAATTGCCCCTAGCGAATGAATGTGAGAGTGACTAGTTTGCAGTCAGTGTATGTCCATCTATCCTATGATTAAGTGGCTATTGTCCAGGGTGTACCCCGCCTAAGGCTCATAGTTGCTCATAGACTGTAAAAAGATCCTTGTCTGTGTCCAGTAGGATTCGCTTTGACAGCCTTTGTACGGGGCTGACTGTTATGGTGAGTTTGGTCTGTGACAGGTTGAGAAATCTAGCAATTACTCCAGGGCTAAACAGAAAGTGTGGGGGCGATCCAGAAGCTGATAAAAGAGACAAAGCCATGTAATCTGCACTAGGTACAATCATAGATAAATAATAATCAGAAGGTTGATTATTACAATGTATTAAAGAATATTTGGCTGAAAAAGTGAAAGCCCCATGTATATATATTATGTAACCCCAGACAAAATAAAAGGTATGTTTATTTACATTTATTGTATTTTAAAATAATACAAAAAAGGATCCTGGGATTTGATCACGATTTGATACAATACACAGCTCACGATACCGATAATATCACAATATGGCGATATATAGTGCACATGATAGGAAAAAATACCTTTCAATTAATGTATATTTTTTTAAATACAGTTAAATTAATAATTATAACGCGGAATACTTTAAGAGTATCTGACAAATAACAACATTTATGTAGAGTCAGATTAAAATTTAATGAAATATACCAAATTTCCGATATCTCAATACAGTATCACAAAAAAAATCACAATATATTGGAATATCAGTAGTTTGTCCCACACCTAGTCATAACTGGGGCTTGATCAAAACTTACTGAAGACTAACTAAAAGGTATAAACCGGCACTAAACAAGGTCGAAACTAGGTCTAACTATAGAATACTATCATGGTCATTCACATTATTTGGTCATTAACAGTATTTTCCCATTTCATTTAAGGCTCCAGACACTTGATTGAGTGCATTCTGTCCGACCAGAACATTGAAATTCTTGCCAAATGGATATTCTGTTTGCTGATATAACCATTGTGCAGCCCTAATCTGAAGCACATAAAAAAGGCCAGTGAATAGAAGAACTGGTGTGGAGTGGTCAAGCAGGAGCAGAGCTAAAGACAAAAGGCAGAGGCACAGTGTGACTGAGGCTAGGTGATTTTCTGCTCTGACGTTTCTTTTCAGAAGGGATTAACACAGACTGCAGCTGCTGTGTGACAGACAGAGAATGAGCTAACAGGTAGATTCAAGGGAAGGGGGAGGCTCGGAAGTGTGGTGGAGGAGTGGGCTGCACGCTTTGAAGGTGCTTTGTGTGAAGGAATTATGTCAGAGTGAGTATAACAGGCAGCACTAAAATGACTGGCTGCAGGTCACGAAAATGCACTCAAAGGCAGTTTTATTAGGTAGACTTATTTACAGTACATGGATGTAAGCTCAAATAATCGGGTCACATCAAGCCAATGGATTTAGTCATGCACATATGATCAAGACAACACGGCTGAAATTCACACCAATCCTCAGAATGAAGAAGATTTGAGTGACTTTGAACATGCAAAAAGATATAGTGTCCAGTGAGTGGCAGTTCTGTGGGCAAAAATGCCTTGTTGAGACCAGAGATCAGAGACTGCTTTGAGATGATAGAGGAACACACAAATGTATGACGCAGAAGATAACACTTCATTAGTTACAGTGTCTACCTAATAAAGTGGCCCGTAAATGTAAACTATTGCCCAACTCAAGCGTAGCTAGAAGCAGAGAAGGAAAATAGTAAAGGAGACTTAAAAAGGAGGAAGTGTCGGCTCTGAAGGAATTATGGGAGATTTAGCAGCAGCTCAACTTTGAGGACTCAGGAGTACATTTGTGTGAGAGAATGTATGAATGTTGATGGGCTGTCATGGTGGGTGTTGGAGTTTGCATTGCAGTATTTTACAAAAGTTTATAATTCATTGTGCTGTATGCTGACTAGTTACACCTAGTTACACTTAAAATGTCTCTATAAACAAATTGTTTCTTTGGAGTTGCCATATCTAGGCCCTGCTGCTAACGACATTGCAATGGCTTGGGCTAACAACGTGGGAGTGGTCAACAGGGGTACATTTGTAAAAAAATAAAATTGAAAAATACAGAATGTGACTTCTTTAATGACACTTATAGTTCTTGGTTTTACATTCACAATTGATTATTTGCAAAGCTGTGAGTCTCCAGCTTCCGGCATTGTGTTTAGAGTCAAAGGCAAAGTAATTCAAAGTTCATTATAGTTAATGAGCAGCAGTTCATGAGGTGGCTCCCTGATGTGATGAAACAAAGACAATGCATTAGTGTGACTTTGCTTCTGATGACATTCAAATCACATTTTGTCATTTGATAAGCACCTATTGAAGCCAATCATTATACTGTAGGGCACAGAGGTGAATATGTTATATGGGTTTGTACAATTATGTCAAACAGTTTCCCACATATAGTATTCAGATGGACTTTATCGATGATACTGATTTAATCATATAAGTAAAGATTTGAGAAGATTTTGAGAAAATTCTATTTAAAAATTTACAAAAATGCTTACTTTAGTCCCTCCCCTGGCCTCTACAGCAACCTCCAATCAGAGTTTGTGGGTTACCACTTTGACCAATAGTAGCTGAGCTTTTGAGTGGTATTGTAGCCAACACAATCTCACTGATTTGATGTTGCTGCAGAGGACAGGGGTGAGACTCAGATAGTCATCTTTTTTATTTTACTTTATTGGATTTAACAAGATCAAGATTTTTGTGTTTGTGTGTCTAGGCCTCCCCGGCTGCTCTGGCTAAAAGTGTCTTGGCCGAAGTCCCAAACCAGGTGGTGGATTACTACAACGCTAAGGGCATCAAACCTAAGTGTATGTCGGACTACGAGACCACGAGAACCTTCAGCCCCTGACCATGGACTACTCTGAATACACAAATATAGATACGCTTCGATACTGTACATTTGCGTACCGTATAATTACAGACAAAAGCACAAACACAAACATATCAAAGGCATAAGTGACAATTTGGGGTGAAACTGAGATATACTGTATACATAGAAATAGCCTACCTGATTTCAGATTAACTGCAATAACTACATAAATACCACCTCAGAAATTATTTGGATTTTATTGAACAAAAATGGGACTAAACTGGGATTTATTAAGAACTTCTTCATGTCTAAACCAGAACTAAACAAGGACAAAACCAGAACAAAACCAGGTTTAAACCAGGACCTAACTGGAACTAAACCAGGACTGAATCATGTCTATACTGACTAAATAAAAATAAACCAAGACTACAAATACAAAAGTCTTCTGAGTGAGTCTGCGTACCACCAGTTGTCCCTGTACCACAGTTTGAGAACCACTGTGCTATATTCCTTATGAAATGGCATAAACAAACATTAGCATTTATAATACAAACAGAACTTCATTTACAAACACATCTTACTGTTTTGTTCATACTTAATGAATTGTTTATAGATATATCTTATTATAGTGTTACCAAATATATTAGCTATATTAATGGGTCCCCTGACTACTCTGTGAATATTTTAGCCTTTATAGGACCTTATTTTTAGGGAATGTCTGATAATATTCTGGACCTTTTTTGCTTCTCCTGTTAAGTCATCCAAATAACCTTTAGATTCTCAGCCCTCAACACACACGCATAGCCACACACATACAGTAGTCTTATAGCTCAGAGATTAGATTGTTCTGGTGAAACAATTTGAAACTATTCCATTGATGACTATTGCATGTTTGGCCACAATGGCATCACATGGGAATTATTAATACTAACTAGTGTTTATCTGAAAGGTGTTTAAATAGGACCAGGTCCAGTCTCCTTAACCAGGGGCGGTCTCCTGAACCAGGGGTGGTCTCCTGGACTAGGGACGGTCTCCTGGACCAGGGGCGGTCTCCTGGACCAGGGAGGGTCTCCTGGACCAGGGAGGGTCTGCTGGACCAGGGGCGGTCTCCTGGACCAGGGGCGGTCTCCTGGACCAGAAACAGTCTCCTGAACCAGGGGCGGTCTCCTGAACCAGGGGCGGTCTCCTGGACCAGGGGCGGTCTCCTGGACCAGGGGCGGTCTCCTGGACCAGGGGCAGTCTCCTGAACCAGGGGCTGTCTCCTGAACCAGGGGCGGTCTCCAGGACCAGGGAGGGTCTGCTGGACCAGGGGCGGTCTCCTGGACCAGGGGTGGTCTCCTGGACCAGGGGCTGGTCTCTTGAACCAGGGGCGGTCTCCTGGACCAGGGGCGGTCTCCTGGACCAGGGGCGGTCTCCTGGACCAGGGGGAGTCTCCTGAACCAGGGCGAGTCTCCTGAACCAGCATGCTCAGACTATATCCCGCCCAAAGAAATGACTCCCCTTACCTTATTTAGATAACTAGCAAGTACATATAGATAGTTCAGCAAAAGAGTTATGTGCATAGGCTAACCTAAATATGAGACTGCATCCAAAATGTAGAATTAGCATTGCAAATGTTATTTATGGGAATGGTAGTGTTCCTATTAGAGTGTCGCATAAATGCATGCATAATACAGCCCCCGCTAATATCCAATCTCCCGTAGATGCAGCTTGCTAGTTATAAAATAAAGTAATGTGGTCATCTGACATTCAGGATTGTCTTGGGTCTTTTTTACAGATATTGTTCAGATGTAATCTGAGCTACATAATAATTGTAATAATTTCTTATAACCTTCTTACAGTGTAAAGAGTTTTGAGAGGATAGCTTAGCGTGTGTGGTAGACTCTCGTGTATGAGCTGAAAACTGTTTTATGTATTATGCATGTTGATTATAATAAAGGATTTTTGATTTTCAGGTCTGGTGTGATGTATTTGATGCATATGAATTAAAATGCATGGAATTCCTATTATTTGACAAAGTACAGAGAATTGCCATATGGAGATGAGCAGATAACATAAAGTGAATAGAAGCAGGTGGCTGCATCAGCATTAGATACATTTCTTTGAGAACCCCAGTGGATATCGTTAGTATAAGCAGAGCCCAGTGAGGACGTATCCAGGCTGCAGCATCTGTCTCACATGGAAGAATTTCTTCTTTTAAAAACAGCAAGTATGCTTTTTATCTTCTTTTTTGGGTGAATGATATCAGCAAGACTATGCACAGGCCCAGTCCACATACACATTAATGAAAAACTGAGAAATTCAGCAATGTAAGAGAGACTTCCATTATCATACCTCCCTGCCCAAGATTATAATCTGTATTCAATTTACTCTTCAACATACACCTGCGGATGTAGTTTCCGAGTGCTTGCTACAGCCTATACCAGGGGTGTCCAAACTTTTTTTCACTGAGGGCCACATTGTCAAAAATGAATCCCAAGGAGGGCCACTCTCTGAGGTGACCGATTCTGCTTCACCAAAAGTCCTCTTCGTTTTCTGGACACATATCTTCTGGCAGTTTTTTTTTCACTTCGTGTCTCTCTATATGATAACCACAGAGAAAAGTGGAAGGATCTCTTGTTACACATTGAATGCTGTCCTTTAGTTGGATTATGTAAAGTCACGGGCAGTAAAAATACTTTTTGGGTCAATTGAGAGGTAAGCTTGAGGGCCACAAAAAATTGCTCTGCAGTCCGCATTTGGCCCCCGGGCCATAGTTTGGACACCCCTGGCCTATAACATCAAACCTTAAATGTAAAATCCATATAGAAGCTTTAATTTGAAAATCTGACCCTGTTCTCTGATTAAAAAATTTACATTGTGTAGTCTGTAGAGAGGCCAGGGGAGGGACTGAAGTAAAACTCGATTACTATTGGTCAAAGTGGTACCCACAAAGTCTGATCTGATGTTGCTGTGGAGTCTGGGGAAGGAACTAAAGTAAAATAATAATTATGACAGATTACCTACTTACATCATATAAAGCACTTTTATTTTAAGAAACTTCACCTTAATGAGCCCATTTCTTTTACCCAAAGTCTCATGATTTAATGGGGTTTTCTACATAATCAGCCAAGATTCTGATAAAAATCTATAAAGGTTTCATTAACAGTAAAAATTTACAACAGAATAGTTTTGCTGGCTATTATACGGAACCTTTATACGCCAGGTTGCGGAGGACTTTTTTTTGTACGGACCGGAAGTTGTCAGGGTGACTTTTGTGGCCAAAACGAAGGCATGGGTTTCAGACAGCACCTATTATAGTTGTTTATTTATTGTTTGATTGAAGTGGATATTTCTGACAACGATGGCGGTGTGGAGTTGTCGTTTTCTTCTACAACGTGGAGCTCGACTTTTGTCACCGATAGCGGCTACAGAAAGGTTAATGCTAATGCTACAGTCGGCTTCCATGTATTCTCATAGGTGTGCTGTTGCTAACTCATAACAATACTGTTTTACTATGATCATCTGGCTCGATTTGATCAGCTTAAACAATGACATTTATAGTGGGTTTACAATGAGAATTTCTTTTGTTCATGTTTGACTTATTAAAAAGCTATTAATGTCATAGCGATTTTGTGCAGTCAGTTTGACCCTATTTGACCCAAAGGCCACATTTACCAACAAGTCAAGAAGTCATAATCTTATGTTTTGTTGAATAGTAAAAGTTGGCTTTTGGTGGTCAGCAGATCTTTTTAGAATTTTACAATATTGCAAAAGCAGCTTGACTGGGGGCTGAAAACCAGATTGGGCCCCAAGTGTGTCAGCTGTTCTGTCAGTGTTGGCAAACCAGATATATGAACGATTTACATAGATTTCTTTTGAGACAATGGCGACATATAGTTAAGAGTAGAAATATATTCTCTGATTAATCTTTAAGCACCTTTTTACCACTGTATAGTTCATTTTTAAAGTCCATGATATCAGAAAAAATCTGATATGTATTTTATTTTCTAGCTGTTTTTTTTTATTATTACGGACAAGGAAATTCTCTTCTGGTATTATTATAAAATGTGTGCTTTTATATTTAAATTGCACCCAAAACAACTGAATATTATTCCGTAAATTAAAAAAAAAACATTGACTCGCTTCACTTAAAACTCATTTTGAATAGAATACCCCTTTCTCGATCAGTTCTCAGTTGGTATGCTGTATCCGAACTGTAAAAACCTCAACATGGTTTGAGGAGCACTTGACAGAAGATAACCAGG
The DNA here is from genome assembly GCA_036025475.1 of Philypnodon macrostomus. Classification (NCBI taxonomy): domain Eukaryota; kingdom Metazoa; phylum Chordata; class Actinopteri; order Gobiiformes; family Eleotridae; genus Philypnodon; species Philypnodon macrostomus. The sequence continues at coordinate 14,695 of JAVQKC010211514.1, forward strand.
ACTACATGAGGAAGACAATGGCAGAGGAATACAGGAAACAGACGGCAGAAAAGCTCAACCCACTCAAAGACGAGCCTTGGACGCGACACGGTTGGACAGAAGGTAGAGGTCATTATAAAGCATTTCAGTCTCTCTCTTGCTGTTTGAGTTTGACGTTCATCTGTGTCCCTCTCAGGAAGCAGAAGAGTTGGGTTAGTGGCTGTGAAGTTGGGCATGGTTCCTATCTGGACCAAAACAGGAGAAAGACATGTAGCCACAATGTTACAGGTACAGTTCTTTTTGCCAGTTTCTTTCAAAGACTGGTTCAAATCTAGTTATTTCTCTCTCTCTCACTCTCGCTCTGTCTCTCTCTCTTGCTCTCTCTCGCTCTCACTCGCTCTCTCTCTGTCTCTCTCTTGCTCTCTCTCGCTCTCTCTCGCACTCCCTCTCTCGCGCTCTCTCTCTTGTGCTCGCTCTCTAGCTCTCTCTCTTGCTCACTAGTTCTCTCTCTCGCTCACTAGCTCTCACTCACTCTCGCGCTCACTCTTGCGCTCTCTCTCCCGTGCTCTCTCTCGCTCTCTCTCTCTCTCGCTCTCTCTTGCACTCCCTCTCTCGCACTCTCTCTCTTGTGCTCGCTCTCTAGCTCTCTCTCTTGCTCACTAGCTCTCTCTCTCTCTCTCTCTCTCTCTCTCGCTCACTAGCTCTCACTCACTCTCGCGCTCTCTCTCTCTCTCGCGCTCTCTCTCTCTCGTGCTCTCTTGCTCTCGCTCTCTTGCTGTCTCTCTCTCTCTGACTAGTGAAGCTAATAATTGGCCACTGGTCCTAAGAGTACTAATGGTCATAGAGGAAAATATACCGTATAAAATGTTGCTTCAAGAGAACGGGTAACATTTTATATTAGAGCTGCACAATATAAATGACTGCAAAATCAGTAAATAGAAATCCAATTGCAAAAATCTGAATATATCAGTGATTTTCCTCTAGGAGCTTTGATTGAAATTGTGTTGTGACTAAATTAATATATTGAAAAATGGTCCTTATTTGCTTAATTTAGTCCTTGTTCAGTCTCAAGTTTTGACTCATGCAGACCTATTTTACATACAGTATACAGTGTACCAATGCAATATTCTTTTTTTACTCTTTTACTATGAGCTAAAAGACCTGTTGTATCTAACATATTTCAGAAATTCTTATTGTCAACATACATTGTTTGTTACCTTTCATTAAATTGCCTCTGACACTCCAGCTTTAGGTCTTCCCCGAGAATACCATTGTGTGCTTATCTACCATCAATAATGCAGGTGAAATATGCAGTCTGTTAAATTGGATTGTTCTGTGGTGCATACACTGAAAATAACAAATATTGAACACTTTAAATCTCAATTGCGGGACCTAATTTTATTGTCGTATTGGAAAAGTGATTTGGCTCAAAGCCAGGTGTGAACGGGAGATACCACAATTCCACTCGTGTTTTAATCTCGGTCTCATCTGGCCATGAATAATGTGTATCCTAACTGTGTTCACCAAGTATTCACTCTTCTTTATTAATGATGACATGATGTAGTGGATAGAATAATAAAATTTTACACAGAGTAAGATATCAGCCTGAAAATCTCCTCCAATCCAACAACTGTTGATGCTCTTTGTGGGGGAATGGGGTATCTTAAGCAGTGGTTTTCAAACTGTGGTGGGTTACTTAGCGGTAGTTGGCAGTCTTGGTGGTGCATTTAGTCCTGCTTTGGGGTGGGCTTAATTTGATGTGTGGATTAGTGTTTAGGGGTCTTGTCTTCCTGGTTTAGACCCTCTGATAGTTCCTGTAGTCTATATTTAGTTTATATTTAATCAATGTTATATGTTCAAACCTAATAAGGACTGTTAGGCTTATTTTAGTACAGTGGATCTCAAAGTGTGGTAGAGGGACCACTGGTGGTCTTAGGTAATCCCTGTTTAGAGATGGTTAAGTCTTGGTTTAGTTCTGTTATACTCTTGGTTGTTTAGACTTGATTTAGACCTGCTTATGTACCAATTTACATTTGGTTTGGTCATGTTTAAGAACCTGGTATTGTTGTTTAGTATTAAATTTTTTTTCTTGCATTGATATCTAGGTCTATTTACTATGTCTAGGTTTAGTCCTGGGTTAGTCCTGGTTCATATTTTCGTCCAGTAAAATGGTAAGCCAAATATTTTCCCGAAGGATGAAATTTTTGAGTTGTTTTATAATGGCCACTCTAGACAGGTGACAGGTGTGACAGGGTTGACATTCACAGACTGTCAGTGTGCAGCCCTTGATCCTGATTGTGAATTTTCTATTTGTCTCTAACCAGGTCCAGGACTGCCATGTGATAAAGTACCTTTCCAAAGAAGAATTTGACGGACACACCGCTGCCCTGTTGGTCGGAGGAAAAAATGTGTCGCCATTCCATGTAAGAAAAAGCATTTGTACAACTCCTTCTGCTTGGTCCTGTTGTGGTCTTGGGTGCCTGGAGTTTATTTTTTAGCAACTATGGGCCGTAAGCAGTGTGCATCATGATGAGTGGGTCAGTTAGTCACAGGGCTGAGACATATAGATAACCGTTCACACAGTCAACAGATGCGATTTAGCATTAGGGCTGCACAATATGAGAAATACATATCATATTCAATAACAATGATGAATATTTTTTTCGATTCAAGTTCAAGCCAAAATAATTTTACTAAAATGTCTTCAAAGAGACTAACGAGGACAAAAGTAGGACTTAAATAAATAAATCATAACATAAAAACCTTGAAATATATGTTAAGTCACAATACATAGTCACAATTGTGCAGCCCTATTCAGAATAACCAATTTACTTAGCACATAACTGGTTTTGGATGGTAAGAAGAAGCCAGAGAGGATTCACAGTAACATGGGGAGGACATGCAAACTCCATTCACAAGAAAAAGTCTAAAGGGAAAGATTTGCTTTTAAAGAAGAAAAAATTGTCCAATTATTGACTAAATTTGTAACGTGTGTTTGTTGCTTCATCTTGATGGGCACACAAGCCTCTGCTGCACAGACTTATCACCTCCGAGTGCCCTGGTGTTTTTATGAAGGAACTTCACTGAATACTAATAATGAATGAATAATTGTTTAGCTTCAGGCCCATCTTAAAAAGGACAATGGGAGTCGAGGAGTGAAAAAAATATTGGCAGTCCGTGTTGTTAAATTGAATCGTCCCAAAACCTAAAAGGTAATTCAAGCCATCTTTCTGTAAGCAAGTTTCGAGTCGCAACTTCCTGTTATGTTGAGTCAGTCCATATTTTTTCTGTAGTTTCAAAGACTTCTTGGTTCTTCAATATAGATGTGGCCAGTTTATTCTCACACAAGCGGACGTTTTTAGTCTGGACTCAGTAAATTGAGACTTTTTGATTAGGAGATTGTCTTTTTCTGGCCAATTTTAAACCTAAATATTAGAAGTGGTCCTTTTTGAACATTAGGTCAACGTCGGTCATCTATATAGGCTGATGCCAATATCAGTCAAAATGGTAGACGATTCTGATGTTGAGTTGATTATCAAGGCATCCCTAATTTGATGACATCATGATTAGCCAATGGAGTGGAATCTAGTTTTAAAAGTTAGCCATAGATTATCTCTCAACTTTCCTCTGACTAAAGACTTACATGTTTTGTTTGGCAAATCTTTTGAGTATATTACATTTTATATTCTCCTTTCTGGACCATTTAACAAACAAAATGAGTATAATCAAGAGTCTTAACTATTCCAACTCGATGTTCAATCCTTTATTTCAATTGACATTACATAAGACCTAATAATAATAACCATATTTCATCTCTTGGTTTAGCACGATTGGCTCTATATTACTTCTCCTGGTCTGGAAATGATAACTCACCCACAAACTGTTACTGACTGTTATAGCTCTCTCTTAGCTGTCTAAACAAATGCATCAATGAGATTTTTATTGCTGCTGTGTTCCGCTAACGGTGACAATCTCACTTCATCTGAGAGTAACTCTGATGGCCCTAATCAACTCTATATCCCATTATATCGCCCGGACCGTCTATTGCCCGAGACTGCTTTGACAATAGAGCAGGATGCAGAGTTGTGTTGAGTCATTCTGTCAGCAGCAGCCATAATAGACAATACATTTGGCCGTATCTGCCTCTATCCATCAATTGTGATAAGATTGAGGTTTGATTTATTCATTGAGTATTGGCGAGATATTCAAGGGCTATTAGGGATCAGCAATTAATCTGCTCAATAGTGATATTGGCCAATATCCACAAGACTGACTGAAAATTATACATACAAAATTATAATGTTTGTATAAATAGACCAAAGTACTAATTACTGGGCATATAATATCCTCTCCACATATATGTAGACTTATATTGACTTCACATTTTAAAAAAAGGCTTGTCGAAAGTTTCATCTTTTTTTTTTTTTTTGAGAAAGTTGATTTCCTAGGTTTTTTAGTAAGTTTTTCTACCCAAGGTTAACTAGTTATTTGTGCAGTGTACAGACAAACATGCAGACATTTTTACTAGTCACCCAACCTAATTGCAGAATAATAATATTTATATGTATTCACTTAAGGAAATGTATAGCCCAATAGCCACAGTAAAGTGTTAAAATCGGGTTTGGCCTTGAATTTTCTCCTTGTGTAGGCCTTGAATTTTCGCCTTGTGTAGGCCTTGAATTTTCACATCTTGCATATCTAAAGGATATGTTAGGATTTCACCCCAAATGGCTTTCCTTTTTTCAGCAGTGCACTTGAGTTTGGGAGTTTTTCAAATTGAGGCTTTTTGGCAGGAGGCTTTTCAGTCAACAGAAGGGGCTGAGATGAGAAGGGAGCTGAGGAAGGCAAATGTCAAATTCTAGCTGCCAAGTGTGTGCCTTTGGCTTGACTGTAAAATTTGTCTAATCTTTATTAAAACATTCTCCAATTGACTTAAAGGTGTAGTAAACGTTCAAAAATGCTTTATTTGATCTTGTCTATAGCAGCCACCGAGTGTCGAGCCCCCTTCAATATCATAACTCATCCATGGCCCCCCAAGTCTGAGATCTTCTTTTATAATACACAGTCAGTCGCCTGTTACACACATAAACACAGTTTCTATTGAAAACAATGGAATAACACTCTAGTAACAATAAATAGCTTGAATTGATTTTTGATTAAATATGATATAATTTCCTACATATTTGTTATTGTTAATGTAGGGGCTCTTGGACCCCCCCTGCAGGACCTTTGCGGACCTCTATGGGGCCTCAGACCCCAGTTTGTGAATCACTGATCTATAGTATATAGGTAGTGAAACAAGAGCTGAATCACGTCCATCTGCATGTGCATCCGCAGATCCTACATGTGAACACGATAACTCAAATTAATCCATTTCAAACTTTACACACAGGTACATATCATAAAGACGCCAAACTGGGTTGATTTTGGTACTTTTACGATGAATATTACTTAGGTAATTAATTAAGATGGGCTCAAACCTGAAACACCTAATTACCCCCGTCACTGAACACATCTGACCAATATGATGCCTGTTACCTCAATAGCGCCCCCTATAGCCTGAAAGAAGTATGTAGATTTAGGGAAAAATCAAATAAATCAAACAGACCCTTCCCATGTTTGTCATGGTTTGGGGCGGGACCTCTTAATTGCTCGTTAAAAATATAAAAACCCTTAGAAATCACAGAATGTCTGATTAACATGCCCGTTGTTACCATAGCAGTTGTGTATGGGGGTGTTTCGCCGATATACAACTTGCTGTGGGGTACGACAGTGTGGGCCTCTATCTATATATATATCTATATATATATATATATATATATATATATATATATATTTTGTCAAGTAAGGTTCATTTGTCAATTTT
>JAVQKC010211527.1:0-11035 GCA_036025475.1 Philypnodon macrostomus
AGGTGACTACCTCTTGAAGCTCACCAAGAGAATGCAGAGTGTGTGCAAAGCAGTAATCAGAGCAAAAGGTGCTACTTTGAAGAAACTAGAATATAAGGCGTATTTTCAGTTGTTTGACAATTTTTGTTAAGTACATATTTCCTTCAGTGTGAATCTATAATGTCAATAGTCATGAAAAGAAAGGAAACTCATTGAATGAGAAGGTGTGTCCAAACTTTTGGTCTATACTGTACACTTACATAGGGGTGGGTGATATAGTCAAAATTAGGTGTAGCTGATGGAATAAAAAATGTATGCTCTGTAAAGATGGGCACTTTAGACCCTGAATGTTGATGATTTGTTTGATTGTTTAATTGTTGTGTATGTCTAGTCCCTATTACGTCACATATGATAAAAATTACAAATGTTACGGCTGTGTGAGGATATACAATTTAAAAAGACTTTCTACAGATAGTGTTTTACTTATTAAAATGTATTTTAAAGCTAGCCTCTCCAGCCAGTCTAATCTACGGCAACAACACTTGGACAAACTACATTGTGGCTGTGAGAGCTATATTTAGATATAAGTCCACGAGTGAAGAGCAGAGCGTCACTGAATGCACCGTATCTCGATTCAACAATTTCCCCAGATTAACAGAACCTCATAACTTCAAATCACATTCAGATCTTTTATCGGCATATCGCCCCCACCCATAACACACAGTGTAGGGGGGGTTGTGGGACGTAACAGCTGCCATTTCCTCCAATTGTTAATAAAGGTTTAACCAGATGTGAGAATGATTGAAAGTTTGTTGAGAGCTGTGTTTTTATAATTTCAGTCACAGACGGAAAGTTCATCTAAGTGCGTTTCCAGCAGCATTTATAGTCCTTGTATGTGTCATCATTTACAGTTCACTCGAATATGATGTCCTAGACCACAGGTATTAAAGAGATTTAGAGGTTCTGAATATGTAAAAGTTATTGAGAGAAATTATCAGCTTTTTTATTTTGAACCCAACCTCAATCCCAAAATCCTCTCTGTTTCTATTTTTCCTTGGCTGTGTCATATCATATGACTCTCTCTTGCCCGGTCACCTTCACCCTTGATCTGTTCAATATATTATGTACAAAGCAGTTTTCAGCCTTCGTAATGAATATTGCCAGCATCCCTTAAAAATTGCTCATGACAGTCAGTGGCCATCGTTAAGTTTGCTCGTGGCGATTTCGACGATTTGACTGTGATTAATTGTGCAGCCCTAAAGATCCATTTACAAAGCCTGTGCTCATACAACCGGTACCTCACCAGTAGTACATTGTTCTATCCAGTAGTCATGAGTAAAACACACACATAACTCAACTTTGCCTTATGTTAAAAGCCCCTGTGAAACTCTATAACCCCCCGAAAGCACTCACAAATAGTCTCAGGGTCTTACTCCTCTCCACATGTTGTCTGACAGGAGCCCCGTGCTGGATTTGGGTAAGTGGTTGGAATTTCACTGCCTTTGAAAAGCTCAGAGGTTTTAAGCTCCAGTCAATTTGGGGGCATTTTGTGCCAAGCGTGTCTGCGTTTCCTTCTCCCACAGCGTTCATTAGGATGTGAGAGCCAAAGATAGGAGGTGTCTGGCCCTTTGGGGGGGGGGTTGGGGCACTAGGTGTTTGAGAAGGAGGAGGGTGAGGTGGAGGGGTGAAGACCATTTCCTGCTTCAACCTGTTATCTTCAGCAGAAACCACAGGACTTTTCAACCAGAGCAGTAAATCTGTGGATACTGTCATAACTGTTGCAGATGTGCCATCTCTATCATCTGCCTTAGTTTTGCCTTAGCTATGTCATGTTAAAGACTGTTCATTAACGCTTCACTATCCCAATTAGATCTTTAACTGAGACCTGGATTTGAACTATGAATGATTAAGTTCTGGGCTAAATGCTGCCTTCATTAAAACCACTGAGCCCTTCTGCGTATTACCCAATGTTCCTTCACTGCTCCTTTCTGGCTAGTGCTACTTTCAGTAGCACTATCTTACACTGAATTCCTGTATGCACACCATTGGCCAGGCTAATACAATCTATGTCACCACAAGGTCTGTTCGTAGAAATGATTCCTATGACTAATTCTTGCATCTATGCAGGAAATAACTGCACACTTCCCCTTTAAGGCCATCTTAAACAGTGTAACTTAAAGGTGAGTGTGCAGTAGCCACGCGGGAGCCCAGCGTTGACCCTGTCAGATGTTTTCTCTTTGGGTTAATTAAAGAAAACATCGGTGCAACGTGAGCCCGTGTGAACGCTCTGTAAGTGAAGGAGCATGTGCAGCGGAGGGCTCCTGTCAGCTCAGCCCGGCTCAGCAGCATGTGTCTGAGGCAGAGGGATCAGAGAGATGGAGACACGGTCAACACACACCAGCTCGCAAGTTATGAAGAGAAGGGACGATGCCAAATGGTGGATCGGAACTTAAAAAGTGCCACCGTTCAATTATGTTTTTGTGCATCTTGGTCCCAGCTCTAGCACAACAATTGTTTTCTGATGTTAAATCTGCCATTGTGAAAAGCTGTGTGAGTTGTGAGCTAAAATTTGTAACTTTAACCTCCATTGATGCCATTGTATATTTTTATTCCATTGCTTCTGCTGCCATTGATTTGCAATTTAACCCAAAGAGTGTTGTTGAAATGTCCAGGAGCTGTCTGTAATCCAAGGGAGGAAGGGGTTAGTTTTACAGGTTTTTTGAACGATTCTTTACCAATGCAAGAATGAGCCAAATATACACAGCCAATGGGAGTAAGTCACCATCTGTGTTGTCTTTCACAACTTCTTACAACATTTTGTTGACTTTTTGTTTAAATCTGTGAAAGGAACTCAGGAAATCTGGAAAATCTCATTCACTTGAAGACTCCCAAGAAGCATAATACGAGTTTGTTTTAGTCTGGGGCATATTTGTGTTTCATGACTGATTTGACACAGAATTTATGCAATAGCTTTGCCCTTTTCACTCAAACGCTCTCCATGGCACCAGCCAGTCACTCAATGTTATGATCCTGGCATTCATTTGGCATTATGCCCCATCTCTAAATAGCTGCTAGGCCCACCGGAGTAATGCCAGCCTGAACCGGAGACAATAGAAAATGACTTAAATACTCCCATTAGTGCAGAAAATCAGGGCCCTAACAAGTCAGTGGGGATAGGCGTCGAGTCTCATTGCATTTCCAGCTTGTTAGGGATTTCCCCAATAGCTTCCATGCTGTGTTGTTGCCTTTTTGGAAATGTGCAAGGGGTCTGGTTAGTTCCCCTTTTTGTGCAGAACATGTAAAAAAGATGGTTAAGGCCAGTCTTTTTCTTACTTTACCCAACCTTTAAAAACACAATTCTTTACAAGGATAAATATGACATTCACATGGAACCAAGGTCCCTACAATGAATGATGTCTCATGCTCCTGAACCACTCTTTCACAATCAGAGCCGATGAATCCTGGTATTATCATCTTGAATATGCCCGTGCCATCAGGGAAGTCAGCTGACCTCATTCTTTGGACACACAATGTTGCTGAACCTAGACCTGACCAACTACAGGAGGCGCTGACCTATTTTCTTAGTTAAATCCAGTTGGAGACCCTTTTTTTGGCCAGGCGGTGTAGTTCAAGCTCCCATGGCGTGGTTTTATGCCTTTACAGAGGTCACGTCTTCTGGGATTCTATACAATATTGTAATCGTTTGTCTGCCCCTTAAGCTGTTTCAATCTAAGGAGAAACCAATAAGTACATTTTGGGTTCTCATGTGTACTTTTTGGTTTTTAGACAGGATGCCTTTCTTGACACAACCCTCTCCATTTATCCAGACCCCCGCCAAGGCAGCTCATTTCCACAATCACTCACTCAATCACAACATTTCAAGTACTTTTTGAGTAAAGTTGCTTGTAGATGCAGGTGCCATTCTTGAAAAAACATCCCAACATCTAATCAATGGTTCATTGTGTCATTTCTGACATTTCATCCAAATCCGTGACAAAAACGATACCGAAAACAATCACCGCCCAGCATACAACAACCAGCCAATCACCACACACCTGAATGTCTAATCATCTTATCAGCCTGCATAATCTGAGCAGTACCTGGTCCAATCAAAATCCTCCTGCCATTCACCATTACCACCGTATTCTCCCTAAATGGCAGGAACAGAGAGTGGGGAACGGCATCTTCATATTTATATTAGAGAAGGGAAGAAAGTGTTTTAATCAGACCAGGGATGATCGGGGTGAGCAAATAGAATTAAAGGCTATTAAGGCATCCGTACGCTGATCAAAGTTGCGCCCATAAACAGATTTACTCCGGAATCAGCAATTAGCCGCAGCGGTGTGGAAAAGTTCTCTCTATTTCCGTCTCTTAATAATGGAAACTAGGAGAGCCTCAGGACGAGAGCTCTCTGAAGGCTCCGTGTTCAACAGCTTTTAGGCACACTGTAAACAAATCAACACACATAAAGCTTTACTGTGACTTAATGTGCCACCCAGCTTTCACACTAAATGCAGTTTATACACAGAGCATGGGATGTGGTGAGCAGGCCACATGTGCTTGTACCAAAGTTGGGTTTAGATCTGCGACTTAATGAGTTTTTTATTTAAATAATATAATCACAGCTTAATGACTTTGCCATGTGGATATTTTTATTTATTTTTTACAGTTTTTTTTGTAAGCATGCATAGCATAGATTAACATTAAAGACTATGTACAACTTTTGATACTAATACATCAATATTTAGGCTTCAAATAAGTATATTCGACCACTCTGCCACCCATCTATGTGTGAAGCTATTTTAAAATAACATGTACAATTCTCATCCTGAATTTCTGACTAATACTTTACTTAATGAAGATGAGAAATGGTAAAACCAAGAATAACAGATCACATATCCAAACATACAGAACAGTTGAAGGGATTTCCAATTGCTCACAGGGGCATTAGCAGTATTAAATGAAAACATTTGCCGTTCTTTAGTCGTCTTCCACTCCCAGGCACCAGGGTTTAACTAGTATTAGCGTAACGTGTTGGCATCCACACAGCCAATAATGACCATGTGAAAGAAGTCCTCTGCAGTGACCCTGACAATCCATTACTACAGATTTTGCCATTGATCGAATGAAAACAAGAAACAATCCTCTGTGAAAAATGGTATTCAGCTCTTATCTGCTACTTTTTCAATTTGGAAACCTCACTTGGAGTGGTTTTATTTGGCAAATGAAAGACTAATTGGAATCGAAACGTGACTGATTGATGGAGTGTGCTGGGGTGCCGCTGAGGCTAGTGGGGACGGCACAAGTGTAAAATAGAGTTCAATGGAGTTCCCGGCTACAGAGCACAAACTGTCATTAAGTATTCATAAGTGAGGTGTGGACATTTGAATGACCTCGTTTGCAAGTGTGTTTTTGCCATTATTTACATTTGCATGGTGCACAGGGAATGCCCAACTGCCCTGCCACTTGGGCAGTGCCCTGGGCTTTTAGAAATGTGTGTGTGTGTGTACATGATTTGCCACTGAAATGTCAAAGTCAAGGCTGCTCATTTGAATACTGCTAAAGATGGCGGAATAACAAAAACAGAGGGGAACTAAGGGGCCTTGTTACCCTCATGTGAATCTGCAAGAGCCAGCAAGGTAACATACAGTACCGTCCAGGTCCCTTGTTAGTATGTATAGTAAATATGGTCTCATTGAGGCTAGATGGTATGTTATTCTGGATCCTATGTGATGGACTTTTGCACTTTGTATTTTACCAAATATCAGCCACTTCAAATCATTGGCTAATGTTCTTTATATTTTGTTCATGTATACTTTAATATTTCCCAATGGTGTGTCTGCTTCCTTTCATAGCTTTTCCAGACATGTATTTTCATATAAGAGCATTATAACCAATCACACAATATACACACTATACGCACAATATTGGTGGTTTATGTCGCTTAATACTCTTTTTGGTCGAGTTAGTTTGACTTTTTTTAGCCCATAATGGCTGAAGGAGGACAAGAACCAGCCCCCTCCAGGTCTGACACCGCAGTAGAAACTCCCCTTATTCTGAGTGTCTGAAGGCCTAGGTCTGAAGGGCACAGTCCGCCACTGGTTTTTACAGTATCAGTGCCACTGTTCATATAAATAAAGTATTATGATTTTGTAGTTTAAAAGGTTTTATACGGCGGTAATCTTCTGTATCAGACTAAGACACAAACTCAAATGATAAAACCGTGATCTTGATCTTAATAAAATCGTGATCTTGATCTTATTAAAATCGTGATCTTGATCTTAATAAAATTGTGATCTTGATCTTAATAAAATCGTGATCTTGATATTATTAAAATCGTGATCTTGATCTTAATTAAATCGTGATCTTGATCTTTATAAAATTGTGATATGTTCACTGTGGCCTAAACCTTATGCATAAAACAGCTGGAATAGACTCCATTCGTTAAAATTCTTCTAGAATAGAAATGCTGCCAACAGTGAATGAATACTGATGCGTATAAATGTTTTGATGTATGTATTGTTTTGTTTATGTCCAGGGGTGGAAGGATCCAGCGTGCACAGCCATGGCAGCTGAGACAAGAGGACTGTGATGCGGTGTGGAACGAACTGGCTTACCTGAAAAACCTCACCAGGAAACTCTCCATGGAGAAGTAAGTCTCTTCACTTACACATGAGGAGTGGACACTTGAATCTCAACTTTCTCTCATTAATTTGCACACACACACACACACTTGTAGCACTCCCACTGTCCCTTCTTGTTTGTGGGTGTTAGATTTTGAGTGTGTGCCCTTCCCAACTTCACAGCGTTCACCTAGCCCTCCACATCATTACCAGCCAGCAGGAGCCAAAGCAGGATCATTAGAAACTCTGCTCATTTGTGAAATTGGCCGCCCAGAAATTCACACTTAAAAGTGCGGGCAGTAAAATCACATTATCTAGAGCTCTGTCTGGGTCTTTGTGGAAAAAGAGTTTGAGGATGAATTAAGATGACTAGGATTGTTTAAAGCATGTAATATGTGATAACGCTCGAAAGCTCTCTTTGATAGAATTCAAAAATAGAACTAAAGCTTGTCTCTGGCTCTGATTGGCTCGCTAATATTTTCCGAAATGTGCATAAAGTATGGATTCTGTGTGAACATTAGCGTTATGGTTATAGCTCTTGCTTCACGGTAGGGTTGAATCGAAATCACAATTTTTTAAAGGCAATATAATATCCTCTGCACAAAATTAAATCTAAGTAAAAAAATACTTCTCTGCTCTCTAGGGTTAACCTCTATAAACATGTTCTGAAAGGCATGTGATTCTTGTGGAAGTTTAACGGTTAATATTTTATCTTCTTTCAAGGGTTAAAGCTTCCAAAAACGTGCTGTGAACTGAATCTTGGTTTTAAAAACATCCCAATATTTGTCATAAAAATCGCAATTAGATTATTTTTTTGGGGCCAAAATCACAGAATACATTTTCATACGACTGTACAAAAGACTATTGTGGGACTGTTATGTGGTAGGTGTGGCTCTGAGCTGGACTAAAGCCTTGTTCCTGAGTTGTCTTGGGCGTGTAGAGCCTCGTCCTGTTTGATCTGGAGTATCCTGTGTAACCGTATTGCACACACTGACCCTCTGTGATTCTGCACAAAGCCTGTCCTACAGCCATAGTCCTTTCTCTCTCCCATTTCCCCTAGCCTTCACCTCTCCTCACCTCCTCTCTCTATCCCGGGCCTCTCGTTCCCTCCCTCCCTCCTTGTCTTCCCAGCTGCCTCCCTGCGGTCTTGGTGCGCTGCTTCTTGCACTTGGCCAGAATTCTGCTACTCCCCCCACCCCTGCCTCCTCCTCCAGCTGCCCCCTTCCAGTGCGTTCCCCTCTGCTTGCCCCCCTGCCCTGTCCTCCTAATCCCAGCTGAGCTCATTATGATATAGCCCGGCTGCCTCTCTCCAAGCCTGAGCTGTCCGAGCTAATTACAAGCTAGCGAGCCCCGGTGCCGCCGATGTGCTGCCTGTTAAGGGATGTCCGTCCGCCTGCGTGCCTGAGTGGACGGACCAAAACTGGAGCTTGAGATACAGTAGGACAGTGTAGGGGTCAGATAACTATTCTGTACGCATAGGGTCTTTGGAACTGACCTGCGAGTGGGGCCACATGGGACGAAAACACTGGCCTCTTACCTGGCTGTAAAACCGGCCTCTCCGCTGGGGTTTGTACTGATCCCCTTCATGTGCCCCTGACCAGCTCCACCTCATCTCCTGATCTCCTCTATCCACTCCCCCAGGGGGGCCCTCCTTACGCGCATGGCTGCTGCAAAGTAAACTTGGCCGGGGTCTTTAAACTTCAGAAAAAGTGTCGGTTTTTGGGCACACTTGAGTTGGTAAAGCACACGCCAGTCATTTGTTCAACACAGCAATTTTTTGTACGCTACCTGTTGGAAGTGGATTCCGACCAACATACAAAGTGCAAATCAAGTAGCGTTTTTCATATTAGTTACATTTCTACATAGCAAACAAATTAGATAATGAGAAAATAAAGTTTGAATAATGATTTCTTGCCTAGCTTTAGACCTATTGACGTCCATCCTACTGTCCAATCACAACTCTTCATCTAAAATGCTCTTATCTCATTGGCTGTATGTTTTTTGAAACCGTAGCAATCCTAAGCTTTTAATTTGTTCAATAGTTAAATGTAAAATCAACTTGAATTGGCGTTTATGAGATTCTAGTTGTATTTGTTCTTTGTTGCCATGTCAGCATCAAAGACACCTGAAAGAAGACTAAAATATAAACTGTTAAACAAGAACCACAAGCCTCTCAGAACATTCATTGATTGTGCAGTATATTGTCCAGGGTGGTGCATGGTCTTTATCAGCAAAAATAAAAGGAAGTGGTATTAACTTCAGTATCTTTTATAAAGACTTGATGTTGGGGCTCTGAGGGCCCCCCTGAAGGACCTTCGCAGACCCTTAGTGGACCCCAGACCCCACTTTGGGAACCACTGCTGTATTGTTTTATCTGTCTTATTGAGGCTTAGACTTTGCTCGTCCTTCTCACTCGAACCACAGTTAATTGTAAAATGACTAGTTTAACAACCTCACTGCTGAGAAACTCCGGGGCGGGCGTTCAGGGCTTGCTGTTGCGATGACCGTATTATAATGATTCTTCTTGAAGGTTATGCTAGATAAGTGTAGGCAATGATCTGCTAATGGCTAATTACCAACAGGCAGCTGAAGAATTTAGGTCCAAATAAAATCATCATGTAAAGCTTTTAATACCCAGTCACAGGGTCTATTTAAACTCTATTGACTCCATTTACTCTCTCTCATTGTCATAAGGCTTGGCACAGATGCTTCCCATCAGTGTATCCTCAAAAAGCACTTGTAAAACACAGTCTCCGGGCCCAGATGACCATTTCCCACAATAAGTATAGCCATGATAAATCCGGCAGTGAGTCCCTACAGTGTAAAGAGAAGGTTATTGGGCATAGTGATTTTTATATTCACCATAAAGATGTGAGGAAGTGTCTAAGGACTCTTGATGTCTCAGTAATAGTCTTAAAGGTGTAGTCTGTAAGTTACATAAAATAAGCCACTGTACAACTCCATGGCACCAGAGCTCCTGTGTACAGGAGAGCACCTCCTTATCTTCCTCAACAGGCGAACCGATAACAGACGATTAGTTGATTGTTTTTAGGCCCCACAGAGTCCCAGGTTTCTGATCTAGGTTCTGATCTAATGGACTGTAAAGGCTTCTTTGAGCATTTTTTTTTAAACAAATGCATTTTGTAAAGAACTTCCCTAATACTTTTAATTGGTGAATAAAGTGAATAGTTGTCTAGGTGTCAGCCCTGCAACTAACTCCACATTGTCCATGGTCCAGGTGATCCTTATGCCAATCAAAAAGTGAAGTTAGTATTTTACATATATTACTTTTATGGCAATGCACAAGTCAAAAGATTTTATTCATTTAACATATTTACATTGTACGTATCACGGGCTGAACTGTAACGTGTTTTCTGATTAAAAATAGCCTTTCATTAGATTAATTGCAAACTGTCTTGCTCAACATTTGACACTGAGGTGTAGTTTTGATGAAGATTTCCATTAGTGGTGGTATATGGCAGGCATGTAACCATGGGCCGGGTGGGCTTGAAGAAACCCACAGTGGGCTCATTCTGTGGAGCTCATTATGCATCTGTCTGCCACACTCCATGTCTTCGCTTGTTAATTGTTGCTAAAGATCTGTTTCTAAAAAGAGGCTAGAATTATTTAGGCTCCATAAACAAAATAAACACAGCAGACTGGAGATGCTACTTGGATGACATCAAAGCATATATTAACAGGCGATTACTGGTGGAAAAAAGCCTTTGAGATCATTTTGTTTTTGTGCAGAGAGTGACCAACATGGACGTGAACCTCCCCCAATCAGCGACGTTGACTGTAATTAAATTTAATAACGTTTAGCCGGGTGTTCCTCACGTAAACCGCCATCGCGCTCCGTTTCATCTCCATTCGCTTCAAGGTATTAGAAGTAATGAGACCCCCGCATCTAGAGCCGAGCTGGAGGAGGGACTCGATTACCAGCAAAAACACACACGGGGAAAAAAAGTATGTTTTTTGCAGGCTTTTCTGTTGTTAATTATTTGGTCAATTAATTTATGCGGGAAAAAAGCTGCTCTGAGTAATTACATGGAAGCAGTGACACTAATTGAATATATATGCAGCATATAATTGCATGTATTAGCGACTTTAAAGAATATATAATGAAAATATTGTGTTTAGTTTTACTCAGGGCAACACAGCAGTCACACTAACACATGTGAAATCAACAATGGTGTTGAATGATGGACCGGACCAGTGGAGTCATTCCCCCTTTTTTCTTAATTAGTGCCATATTTTCCGCACTATAAGGCGCACTGGATTATAAGGTGCACCGGACCATAAGGTGCATTAAGCGAAACAAAACAGTCAGACAAGTCAGTCAGTCAAACTTTATTAAATGCGTTCACAATAACTCTCAACATTGTTCAAACGTTAATGGTGTATTCACAATAACTTTCAACCTCATTCATTTT
>JAVQKC010211538.1:0-16142 GCA_036025475.1 Philypnodon macrostomus
AGCTGGAAGAACTCCCCATTAGCTTTGGCTTGTACGTCTGCTCCTTTCTGGACCAGCAGCTTCACATGTTTTTCACTCCTTCTCTCAATGGCCACATGCAGAGCAGTCTGCCCTGTGTCAAACAAGGAATTATCCACTAAGTCTCTCAGATGACTTTAGTTTGAAGCACATACCGTTGTAACAGTCGTCTGTGTAGGCTCCATTGATCATTTCATGTATATCTCCGGTTTTCTCTGCTATGTCCAGGAGCACTTCAACTGTGTCATTTCTGTCATTCTTCAGGTTTAGCAGAGCCTTTAGCAGAGCCGTTTTCCCATTGGACTCTGAAAACACACGTTTAAATAAAGGATTAAAATAAAGGACAGTATACCAACAATCCATACAGATACAAAATAGAGAAAGGAGTGTGTACTGGCCTATAAACTCTGGGCTGGTGAGGCGCTTGTTGGTGGCTGTCAGATACCCCAGCAGACCTCGGAGCTGTGAGGCATCACCACAGGCGGCAGCTATGAAAACCCTCTCTCTGGAAAATATGCCATCTGGTTCTTCTGGACTTGGGATTACAATGCTTTAGAGAAAAAGAGATTTCTTTCAGCTTGTCTTTCTGCAAATACTTTTATTGTTTTTGTTCTGGTTTATAATAATAATTATTATTATTTTTACAACGTTAACAAAAGATTCAGAAAATTGTAAGTGCATTTATTTATTTTATTCCAGACTAAAAGGTGTACTAAGAATCTGAGAAGCAATAATTGAAAAACGATTTATCTTTCTGCCCAAATATATAGAAACTACACTAAATAAATACATAATATGTGTGTGTGTGTGTGTGTGTGCGTGTGTGTGTGTGTGTGTGTGTGTGTGTGTGTGTGTGTGTAGCCCTAGAACAGGTGACAGATTTCACACAAAAGTGATTCCACTTACCTTCGTGGGGAGATGTCCATTGGTTGGTGCGAGCTGATAAAAATATAATAGATTATTGTACTTAAACTAATCAAGATACAAACACTTCAGAGTATACTAATAAATAAACACATAAATAAATGTTATTGAATGTTAAATTAGTAATGAATAGGACCAGGCTGGTCCACTCCACTTTTATTACCACATAATGTAAAATAGTGCCCCTTAGTCTAGAAATAAATTATAACACTCTAAACCTTAATAACAATACCCTAAATCAGTAGTTAATTTGTATTTTTTTTTTTTTTTTTGAGAGGGAAGAATGAAGTCAAGAAATGTCATTCAAACATCTATTTTAACTCTTTTATTTTCTATTTAAAAAAACTAAATTAATAATTACAAATAATAATAATTCTAATAGGTAGAAATACATTTATCATTAAAGTTTAAAATATAAAAGATAGATTACAAACTTATATGACGTTAATAACTAATACTTTAAAACTAATTAAATTACGGTAATGTTAACAATATAACCTGCATTTAGCTGATATTAATAAATCGCGATCCCCAACACTACAATCTTAATATGTTGGATACAGAGTTCACCCAGCATTGAGTCTAGTCGGACCAGTAGTTACCTCTGCTCTGGGATATTGGTGTCCATCGGTGCAATTCTTGCCTTTATTTTGCCCTTCAGCAGAGGTTCCCCTTCCTCATCTTCGCCCTCCTTCTTATTTTGGTCATTCTGTTCTTGAGAATCCATATTAACGTAAAATACACACTTCAACAATACTTCTGTTACTCCTTCCAAGTCTGTCTACTGCAGCGGACTGCAGGTCTAAAGGTGTGGTGAATGACGTAAACTCGTTATACCTGTTATGCCCCTCCCTTCGTCCAAAGAGTATTTCTGCTATTATTCAAGTTTATATTTACTGTGCCAAGTTTGTTGTTAGAAGTTTGCTGACCTCTGCTGGACATAAAAGATATCTGAATCCGTGTCTCGGTGATCCGTCAAGGCCCCTTCAGTTCACGTGCACAAAACACATGCTTTTAAATTACAGTTATTAAATATTCTCTGAGTTGTCCAGCAATATATATATATATATAATGGAAGCAACTGGAGACAAGACCATAATACATTTTCAATGGAGAAATTGTAGCATTAGTCACAGTATATCACAATATATATATAAAAAAAAATCGAGATGTGTGGGCAAGTGAGCCTGGTTATGAAACATTAGTGAATGCACCACACATTGTATGTTTATTTAATGTACACATTAGTAACAGTTAGACTTTTGACTGGTGGCAAAATTCTTACTTTTTAGATTTTAAGGGACACTTAGAGAAATGGTGAAGACCGCAATAGTTTTTTCATTGTATGAAAAATTCCACATGACAAAATTTTAAATGGTCAATATATGCACGTGTTATATATGCTACGTGTTTGTTTTGATCAACATTCATCAAGAGCGAAGGGATGACACATACACAGTGAGGTCATTCATTCAGTGCTTTAATTAATGAATAAAAAAAACTATATTCTGGAATGTTAGTGAATATCCTAGGTGTGTCCCTGCCTGCGTTTAAATCACTTAGAGCCAGCTATTGCCACACAATATACCCTTCCCATGACCAGAGAAATGTAGAGAGCATTATCAAAAACCATTCCTATAAGTAGTTCTCAGAAATATAGATTGAGCTGCATAAGCATGCACCAAAAAATTGCACCATGCTGAAGTTATTTATTAGGCTGATGTTGTGCTTTCTCTCTTGACTCATTTATGTAGGTATATGTCAAATGGTGATTATGAATGACAGAAAGAGTGCAGTTCAGATGTTGATCAGCAGGTGGAGTGGAAGACCCCTCCCACCTTCAGACCCTGAGCAGCCATCCTGTTGTACTCCTCCACAGCCTTCTCTGTCTGCAGCACTCTCACCTCCACACCTCTGCCTTTCACAAAGTCCACAGTGGAGCCGGGCACCTGCACAGGGACAACAACCATAAAAAGATGTGAATTAGAATTAAGTTTAATGACATGGTTTAAGGAATATAACTGTATTATACGAGTTTAACAGACATTGGTATTTTGTTATAACTATAAAGAAGACATTTTTTGTTCATAATTGTTAATTATTATTTACTTTTTATATTAATGATAAAATGGTCACCTGTAGTGCTTCCCTCATGCCTCTTCCAATGACTAGTACTTCTATTCCAAATTTCAGGACGTCTTCCAGGTCAGCTGGCTGTACTCCAGGTACATGCTGTAGAGAAAGCACAACACACAATAAATACAAATCTTTTATTGACCTAACCTTTAAGGCCTCTGTTTTAAACCATCTGTATGAAAATGAATACCTGAGTGCCTGTCTCTCTCCAGTCCCAGGCCCGACTCCCTCCAGGCCACACTTTGCAGTCTTTATAGGAGCAGCTCTTCACTGTCATGTGACCCCAGGAGATTGAGGCTATCTCTGGTGAGGAGGACATGACCAGGTACCTGCTTATTTGTACTACAAAGATATATATTTATTTTATTGTCAGTTCTACCAGTTCTGTATAGTCCAATATTGTTACTACAGTAGACAGACACACTTCTAGATTAACGTACTTCACGCATGAACATGCTGATTTATATCTTGAGCAGCAGATAATATATTGTCTATATTTTTTCAGAATTTGTCTACATTGTATATTATTTAGTCCCTCGCTAATTCTGTTCTAATTGCTACAATTATCTTAACAGGCAAACAAATTAACTTATTGCCAGTTTCGAGCCTATACAAATTAAAGCTAATGCTAACACCAAATGAGACCTTAGTCTAAAATGTGAATCTACAGCTGAATCGTTAGAATTTACCCATGCAGGACTCTATAAATTATACCAATGTCGTTGCTTGGTTATTTATCTTCTTTAGGTGTTCATTATGTTACCTGAATGTTGCCAAATTAAAACTCTTATTGTTGTGGAACTAAAAATTGACAATGTTTGTGCGGAACAATTAGACTGCGGGGCAACTATGTTGTCACTTCCGCAATCAAAACGAACGTAAATTTAAAATATACATGGAGAAATACGCTTCAATAAAACACTTATATAGCTACAGCTTGTTATTAATATAGTAATTATAATCATTTCAGCATTTTAAATCAATTCTTGTTGAAGACTAGTGTTTTCCAATCTGTATTGCACTCAGCACTATATACACCACTCTCATTTAATTTACTGCCCACTGTACACTACACATATATATTCATCCAGCTTCTCTCACTTTCAGTGACTATAAACTATAGCCTGTGGGCGGGATACAATACACTATGGAATATAGTGTCACAGGACACAGCCAGACCCCCATGCACTGTCACATTTATTTATGCAATTTTGATTCTCCAGTTCATCTTTTAATGCTTCTCTAAAGCCACTGATTACATAGCCCATTATGAGCACAATGTTACAGTTTGGGAAGGTTAAATGAAATTAATAA
Source organism: Philypnodon macrostomus (assembly GCA_036025475.1). NCBI lineage: Eukaryota > Metazoa > Chordata > Actinopteri > Gobiiformes > Eleotridae > Philypnodon > Philypnodon macrostomus. The sequence continues at coordinate 4,393 of JAVQKC010211538.1, forward strand.
GATTTCATATTTTATTCCTCCACACTTGAACTAGTGCAAGGGTTTATGACCGTATACTGTATTATTGTTAGATATAGATATAATATTTAATCTATTTCATAGAAGCTCTCTACATCTGACTTTCATGTAAGCTACTGTAAATGTGTGCAAATAAAGACAGGTTCACTCCAAAAGTTAAAAAATAATAAAGTATATTTCAATAAGGTCATCTTCATTTGGTTCACTTACATTAACCTCATGCTGTTTTTTAAACAAAACAAAATATTTTTTGATTTTTTACATTTCATAATAAAAATTAAAATGTCTCATTTTTTACAGTTTTAAATAAATGTATATATGTTTATCACACAACATTGTATATATAACTTAATTGTTTTTCCACAATTTCCAGTTCAGGCATAATTTCACAGGGAAAGTCTGACAAAAAGACACAAGAGCAAGACCTAGAGGAGACGAACACAGACATATAGTGCACTAATGCCGATATTTGGACCCTTGGCCTCTTAGATTCTCAACGCTTTTGTGTTTGAAGCTCATTGTACTGAGCCTCAGTAAAGTCTGGGCAAATATACTAAGAAGCTTCCATTAGAAGACCATGCTGTAAGCTACATACAAGAGGGTTCGTCATGCAAAAGAACAGAAGGGAACGGGACGGGACGGGGGTAAACTACACGACAACTACAGCTCAGAGGAGAATGGTCCCGAACCTCTTCACAGTCACAGACACTCCTCACACACCAACGTCAAAGTGGAGTTCAGAACAGTCTTCCCTGATTAAAGCGACACTATGTAGTTTGGTGCACTTTGGCACCACCTGAAGGTCAGTTGAAAATGCTATTAACACTGTGGAGTAATATCAGTCAAGTTTGTGCGAAAGAGTCTCTGCTACCAGCTATGATCTTTGGATTGTGTCTAGCCAATTTGAAGCCTGACATTTGAAGAGTAGATACATTTTAGACCGATTTAAACTTTACCCAGTATAGAAATCATAGATACTTTCTGAGATAACTTTACATAGTGTTGCTTTAAAACAGAACTGGTGGAGCTACTTACTGTTTGTATTTTTTTGTTTTAAGTCTTCAGTCTTCCTTTGGCAAATAATTGTGTTTAGGGCCTTCTCTTCACACTGTGAAATGTATAGCCCTTTTTTATTATGTGCCTGTGCTGCCTGTCTAGTAAACTGTAATTATTTAACTTTTAATACTGAAAAAAATACACCCTTTGACCAAACAGCACACCACGGACAGATATCCCAATAATGTCCCATATTGCTTAATTTTGTATCTTTACATGCACAGCAAACTTAGGCTATGCTCAAAGCCTCACAGCATTGCTTCACTTGTTCTGAATTTACACACAGGGAAGAAAACAGAACTACTATCTCCCCAGAACTGATGGTGTGCTCATGTGGTATGTGTATTTAGCAGTATAGTGCTAAATGCTTTTAAATATTGCTCTAAAAACACCAGACTTTGTGTCATTCTTGATCTACTGAACACCTCTCAGTCCATAACCACAGTAGCCTACGCCATAAACATGCAGCAATAGTGCCACAATAAACCACAATATTTTTACTATTTCAGTGATTGTAAGATGCTTAGAGTTTTAGAGAGGAATAATTCTGATTTCTCTACTTGCATGTAAACAGTGTAAACTGATATCCAAACCCACGTCAACAATAAACTCATATACAGACATGACAAGGGAGCGGAGCCAACACTGAAGACAAGCATCGTCAGGACCAAGAGTATAATATTTCACAATTGACCCTTTGCTATGCTAACATAAATGACTGCATTTACATTAAACAGAGGACTCTTGAGTAACTAAGAGAGAATGGTTCTGAGACATAGTTATAAAGCTTGCTGAAAAATATGTCACAATCAGGTACATTTGAAGTCAAAGATACAAAATTGGCTTTAAAAAGTTTACAAAGTGTAAAGGGAGACCTAATTGAATTGTACTTGTCGCACTATCATTAGTGGCTAAACAGTTCTGCTGTCAGTAAACGATGACTGTAGTGAAGCTTCTCCTAGTTTGAACTAGGACTGTCCCAGTACTACCAAAGGACTTGTGTGGGACATGCAGAATGATATACATTTATATTTTATACATCATAATCCTCAACACAAGGACTCTGAAGGAGAGACAATGCAGATTTAAAAAACTGTACAGAACATAAAATCTTTGTTCTCTTTTCTTATCACTATATCTTGTAGTGGCCAGTTAGTTGTCCTAAAGATTACACCTTTTTGGGCCAATTGTGTTTCTTGAGGTGAGAAAGTCATGACACGAGTGAGAATCCTCGTAGTCCATCATCTTTGGAGTACACACACTATACGGCAGTATCAGGACAGCCCTAATTTGACCAACCTTGCTGTGCAATGTGAGCCCTCACATGAACGAGACGACAACAAATACAGTAGGAATGGGTCAAATAAGATAAGCACGTGGCCCTCAGTTATCAAATATCATAAACCAGAAAACAGTTGTATAGTCATTCCCACAAACTCTAGCATTGCTCTATGTGAATGTTGTCATACAGCCATCAAGGTATAAGTTAGTACAATGCACATTTAACTAAAATCCACATTACATTGTTCTACAGTGTGTCTTGTGTTTACGGAGGAATAGTTACTCTTCAACAGCACGTTTTCTGTGAGTGAAAGACACCCACGTCTATAAAATGGTAGTATACTATTAGTAATTGTTGGCATTGTACACGTCAAGTGCCCTGTCCAATGGCACTGAAGTAGCCCCATTCTGATGGCTCAGGGGTCTGGCCTCTACAGTGCAGCATGTTTGAACATGCTGATGTGCCTAACATTTTGGTGTTTGGCCAAAATAACATTGGGCAGAATAAACAATTGTTATACTTCTACATGCTCAAAACACATTTGGTTGAACCCTTTGCTCTAACGCTTTATACAATGTGCTTTTCTAATGATCTTTACATAATAAAGATAAACACGGAGAAGCCTGTTGTGAACGTGTCGTGTGCAAACATAGATGTTATAGTCTCACATTTTATTTGATGATGACTCATTGACCTCTTAATAGTACCAATAGTACCATCAGTATGTGCAGTTGTGTAAATCCCACATCTCACGCCTCTCTAATCTTGATAAATGAGGGCCAATGTGACTGCTACTACTACTGCTGTCTCTCTACTGTATGTGTAAAGTTTCTCCTGAACTAAAGAAAGTACCTGTGGCTACTTTATTGACAACAAACCAAAACCAGCTCATCAGTCATCATGAGGTCCCAAACAGGAATTCGGTCATTCCTGCTTTTGAATATACACGCCTGGCTTACTAACACTGTCTCCTGTAGATGTGTTACATGTGACACATGGCTCTTGTGAAAGAGTGTCCTTTGGTCCTTCTGAGCATGTATGATACACTTAACATCAATGATACACAATAGCAGCCATGACATTTACAGAGGAACAGCTACAAACATGCATGGGCTCATCAACATTCAGGAAGTGACATCACTGTGACCCTGGGGACAAGGTATATGGCTTATAAACACATGTATTCCACCCACTCTTAGGACAGTTGCTACATTTCACTGTCCAGCTTCAGGCCTCTCCATTTCCTGATGTGTTCATTCATGACTAAAAAGCCGGATATTTACAGAAACAGAAACTCTCGCAGCGATGTGGACACCTCACTTTCTCTTGATATTAGCCCATTGTAAAGTAAACAGCTTATTGTGTTATTGTTCTTTTGATTTTGTAAACATTCCACTCGTGCTGTCACGTCAGCCCTTCTCACCCACAGCTGCTGCTCAACAAGTGCATGTAGGATACCTTTACACATGCTTATTTACAGTCAGAGTATCCTTGGACCGCTGCGGACACGAAGCCTGCTTTGTGTGCTGCCTGGTACCCCAGGACGGTGTGTGCTCAGAAGCCATCAATGTGGCAGTAGGCCTCCAGGCTGGAGAACAGGATGTAGAGGAACCAGAGCCCCAGGAACAGCAGTGTAGTGAGGATGCGAGAGACACGTGGACCCCCGAGCTCTCCCCCGATGGACGGCCGGCGGCGGAACAGCAGCACGGCCATGCAGATGAAAGCAAAGATAGTGAAGAGAGTGACTGAGAAGGCCAGAGAGCCTGGGTTCACCCTGAAGGCCTTGCCCTTAATCTTCCAATACACGGCAGCAACAGACCAAGCCACGCCAATCCCCAGGAACACGTTGACCGCGTTGCTGCCAGTGACGTTCCCCACAGAGGCGTCGGCGTGTTGGTCCTGGATGGCAGCCACTTTACTGGCAAAGGTGTCTGGGGAGGACACACAGACTTTAGGGTTAGCTGGATTTATTTTGTACAGTTCTGTTTATAGGACCACTCTAAGCCAGTGGTTCGCAAACTCTTTACCACCTCAGAAAGGACATGGCTGCTCAGAATTAAAATTAGCCTATATCAGCGCTAACTCATGTCTAATCTCAGGAATAAAATAGGGAATAACTTGGGAAAATGCATTTATATAAAATAGGAGGAGCAAAGCAGGACTAAGACTTATCTCAAAAGTACTCCTGACTCCCTCTGGAAAAAGCCCACTTACCATTAATAGCACACATACCACTTGGCTTGGTGAAAATAACACTTTTCATCAAAACATCCCATAGTGAGGTATGGTGGCGCATGAAGAATTACAACATGAAGAATGAGCAAAAATGAAAACAGTGACTAGATGTACCAAAAAATAAATAAATAAATTGCTGAGGAGACTAAAAACACTGTAAACTTTGGCCTCTGTCTTTTATTTGTACGTGCAGTTTGTGTCTGTTTGATATATTGTTTATTTGTCAAGTATTTCTCTAAATGAAATTAGCCTTTAGTATTTCTGATAAATCTGACATTGTGTTCCTTTGAAAATAGAGGGCTAACCTAACCTGGAATAGAAGTCCCCAGTGCCACGAACACCACAGCGGTGACAGTGTCTCTGAGCCCCACGGTGCAGCCGAAGTGAGAGGCTATGTCCCCGATGACTGCGGTGAGAAGCCCGATGACACTGATGGACACACAGAAGCAGGCCCAGCCGTTCCAGTACTCAGTGGGGGGGACACATGCAAACAGCACCTTCCAGAAGACGGTGAGGAAGTGCATGAAGTAATCGTAACAGGACGGCAGACGCGCCTCACGCCCTTCCTCATCCTCATCACCGTCACCTAAGAACACAGCAGCGGTTGGGTAGAGTGGCCATTCATTTGACTCAACTTAGAGTATTGTTACTTCAAAATGTGACTCAAGCTAAAGTAAAAAGTACTTATCCAAATAATTACTTGAGTAGGACACTTAAACCCACATTGTAGTCTGGTGGTGGTCGGAGCTGCAGTAGGCACAGAATGGCAGCCACGCTTCTGTCAAACTGACCCAGGGCAGCTGTGGTAGATTACCACCACCAGTGGTTGGAGTGAATGAATGTGTGTCCAGAAAAGTGTTATATCAAACTGATTGTTATTATTATTTACTCAAGAATTAATTTCTGCTTCAGAATAATGTTACTCAAGTAAAAGAAAAATGTATGGTAAAGTAGAACTACTCCAGTACCATATATTATAAAGGTACTTAAGTAAATGTACTACACACATCCAGGACACAGTCAGATTCTTATTATGTCAAAACTATTTGCCTCTTAGCGATGTCTTTACTCGTATCCAACATGAGTCTGCATGTCATCACTCTGTTACTGAGGGTTGTCTCCGTGTACTCCAGTTTCCTTCCACAACCCCAAAGTTAAAGATGTTCTGGATTTGAATGAATGTGAATTGTCTGTTCGCTGTTCAGTTTGTCCTCACTATCCAGCCCATAGTTGCTGAGATATTAATACCTCATTAGCTCTAACAAAGTTTTGCCTACATTTTATAAATACCATATAAAATATAATATTTTTTTTATTTGGGCATAAAGGGCGCAGGCTATACACAACGTACCTCCATCATGCTAGCTAAACCCTTGTTAGCATACTGCTGCCAGCTAAACCATCTCAGTTATTATCCCGATTACCGCTATTATCTATAGCACCGCTGATCATTAATTAAATGACATGCAACTCACCCACACAACACTATTTTAAACTGCTCTCCAGGTGCTGTTGTGTAATTATGAGAAATCCCCTGACACTAGAGTATTCACATCACTGTCTGAGTACCTTTAGAACACAGGACCACTGAAATCCTTCCCCATCTCTAATGAATGTGGGGGGCGTTCTGGGCACCACACTGTCATCAATCCTTGGATACTGGCCTGTTTCACTTCAATAAACAGTAGCCTTGTGCATACATTCAAACTAATGCAAGCCCAACACAATTGCCCTTACTTGCGCCATTTCTCTGTTAGTGCAGTTCTTTAAGGCATAAAGGAATATAAATTATTCATTCACTAATTACTAATGACAATGATCAATACAGCCCAAGCACACTACATGTACAATCAAGCCTCTCACCTGCACTGACAGTGACGGCCTCCACAAACTGCTCCCTCCACGAGTGTGTGCCGATGACCAGAGCAAGGTTGGTCTTCTTGATGAGTTTATCCACTGTGCTCTGTAGATCACAATAACACATTACATAAACTATATGAAGCTAGTTTTGGTATCAGCTTTTCCTTTTCAGAATGGTACAGCAATGGACTGTGTGTAGATTGTGTAGATTTGGTAAATAATATGCTGGTGAGTACCTTGAACTCATAGGATTCCTCTATGACCACCTCCAGTCGGCTGTGTTCCCCCAGTATAGGTTTGCCCATCTCAGCGATCCTGCGAGCCTCTTCCTCCTCTGCACTCAGCTGTCCCTCTGCACTCTCTGAGACATACACACCACAATATCAAAAACTGTCATGTGTCCACAGATCACAACACGACTATCCTGTAATCTTCTAGAAATGAAAAGACAAGAGAAACTTTGACAGGTCTTACCTTGGTTGAGCAGGAGAGCTATAGAAAACAGATAACAAAAGAGATTTGTAACAACATGAATCATCTACACATGCCACAGGATCTCCAACAGATACAGGTAACACATAATAACAGTCATTATGAATGTATCAGGCCCTTGCTGTGCATTTGTTAACACGCCCACACATGTTAATTTATTCAGTGATATTATGAACAAAACAGGAACAGAACAGTCAGAAGATCACACAAACGAATGCCAAGAAATCACTGAGAAGATATCAACAAAAATGAGCAAACGTATTATTAAAAAACTTAAATTAATAAATAACTATGAGGATAGTAACTATAAGGATTTAGCTGGACCGTGTGATTTAACGGCGGTTACCTGAGATGCCTCTCTTGAGCCAGCGGGGCTCCTCCAGCACGATGTAGAAGCTCTCATGTTTCTCATACTCCTCATCATCAATGATCCTCACCTGGAGAGTCTGACTGCGCACACACACACCCAAACACACAAACACAATTATGGAGGGTACAAAACAATAACGACATGCAACAGTTAACATCTGACCACTGCATTCGACTTGTGGGCTTTACTTTTGCTGTTTCTGATTTCTGATTTAATCCGATCCTGGTGAAACATGATGTTATTGATGTAAGCCATGGTCTTTTGGTCTAATTAAATCTAAGGTTTGAAATATCATTTTGTGAAACAAGCCAGTGGGTTATTGGAAATCAGATTATTCCTTGTTCATTTCCAGCTCCTGTAACATTGTCTCTGACTCTGAGCCCTGCGGCAGATCCACAGTGGAGCTCTGGTCACAGCAAGATGGGTCAGTGTTATAAAAAATACCTCCACTAACAACATTAGGTGATGTGATCATAGGACCATGAGATGTTGAGGTGATGGTATCTGATGTGTGACTCACGTGGTCTGGTCGTTGGTAAACTCCAGCTCCCCCCTGGCGTCCTCGTAGTCCTCCCCAGCCTTGGCGGTGCCTGGCTCAGTGTGGTACGGCAGGATGACAGTGCCCCGGGCTCCAGAGTTACGGACTACAGTGAACTCCATTGTGCCCACGCTCTCACTCACACGGACTGTTCGCTCGCTGAACGTGAAGATCCCTGCATGGTCATCATCCAGGATGGTCACCGTAGCTACCAGTGGCTCCACCAACCGGGCTTTAGGAGCAGCACCCACCTCATCACTCTCAAACATGCCCTCTGCATCGCCCACTCGCAGATTCAACAGACGCACAAAGAAGTGTTCGTCCTCCTCGAAGATGTCATCATCAATGATGCCCACCTAAAGCATGGAGATACTAAGATATGAGCTCAACATGTTTGGACATTTGTTACATCTACGTTCCTCTAGAGGGCACAGCGCACATAGGGCCTGATAGTTTCTTTCAATACTTTCTCATTAGTCTCCAGTAGACCTACATCCATCTGTCCATTTGTATGGCTGGGGGGCCACAATGGACCGCTGTTAATAGCTTTGTTCAGAAATGAGCCTCGTAAAACACAGGACAAATAATTAGTTTACGCTCCCTAGGATGCACATTGCACCATATCCAGCCAAGGTACAGTGTACAATGAGATGAGCTGTCAATCAACAGAGGCTTCAGACAGCGTGTAGTATCATTTAAATCTTTCTGTTTGTGCGAACAATTGTCTGCACAGTCCTCATAGTAAATCACATGCAACACACCCACAAATAACAGACACTATTTAGCACCTCTCTTGATAAATCTACCCCATAGACTTTCAATCAGTCACCAAGTTATTCTATGTGCATTTCAATTCACATTCATTCATTTTGTATAAGGCCAGGCGCCCACTCACCTTGATCTCTTTGTGGGTGTCTCCGGGTTTGAAGACCAATGTTCCTTCACTATACACATAATCAGAGCCAGCATTAGCAGAGCCATCCTCAGTCCTGTAGTCTACGTAGAACGTGTTCTCTTCTAGACCTCCTAAACACAGATGGCACATGGTTCTTATTAGACAGTGCATTTTACAGGACTCCTTTTTACCCCTACTATTACATGGGCGTAACATCAGGCAGTGCAGCCAGTGCAACTGAACGGGGCCCATGACGTAGAGGGGCCCAACCAGGTCTAAACCAACTACACCAAGACTAAACCAGGACTAAACCATGGTGAAAAAGTCTTAACCAGGACTAAACAAGTATTGGAAGTATTGAACATGTGCTCAACTGGGCCCATTTGGAAATCCTGCACTGGGGCCCCACATTACTTCCTTACACCACTGCCCTTACATGACACACAGTATGATGTATTGTGAATAATGTTCTGATAGCATTAAGGGGGTCTGTGTGAATGTGTTGTCTCTGTGTTGTCTTCGTTGTCTATGAAAAAAATCACCATTATTTTGTTATATTATATATCTTTTGAAATACTGTATGAAAATATGGTTACTCCATATGTTTTTTGGTTTGCTTTGGATACAAACTGTTTGATGTACATTTTCTGAGACATGCTTCGTTTTGGGACAACAAAAACAAGAGTGTGTACCTTGGCAGACTACAGTGAGCATGAGCACGCCACAGTTCTCCATGCACTGACTATGGGGGCTCTCAAAAGAGATGTGGCTGCATATAGCCAGGTCGTCGTCTTCTGGGGCCTCCTCCTCTGTCACCACCGTACGCTTGGCGTTGTCCGCTGCATGCTTCTTCAGCACATTCCCAGCTCCAATCATCATCCGAGTGGCCTAGAAATGACACAGACAAGTTAGACTAACCACAGGACAGTCCCACTAAGCCTGGTTTCTGCTCTGTACTGTAGGGCTGCACAATTAATGACAACTGAATAGAAATCACATTTTTAATCAATTAGCAAATCACAAAGGCTACAATGTTTTACAATATAATATCCTCCACACAAAACAAAATATATGTTTTAAAAAAAACATACTGCACACTATGAAGCTTTAGTTAAGTATTAGTTAAGCAGTAGTAACCAGTTAATCATTTGTTTTGATCATTTACAAAGCATTACGTCAACCTGAATAAACACATTTCAGTTAAATATTGTTGTTTAATTATTGAGGTATAGCTGTATGTAAATCAATGCAACTCTATCAACAGCAGAGATTATTAGGTATCTGTAAAGTGCTCATCCATTACATATTTAATTTAATTTTTGATTTTTTTTATAGATATAGGGCCCAATCTCCAAAAAACACACTACAATATGTTGGGGTTTAACAGCAGCTGGAGTCTATGCCATGGTATTAGTGCCACCCCTTCACACTTGTTAGGAGTCTGGTCACTGGTCTGTGGCTGATTTGCCATCTGTCCACTTGGCGCAGGTGTGGGCCATCATCATTGCATCAAAGGGAAGGCTAAAATGATCTCAAATGTGCTTTAGTCTGGTATAGTTGCTACTGCTGACCTGAGATGTACTCGAGAAAAGTCCGCTGAGGCCAGATAAACCATGTAAATATTAGTTAAAGTTAAAGAATACCTTATAGAGAGCCTACAAGCTCTGAGTTGATGCTGCTGTGGAGGCCGGGGAGGAACTTAACTGCTATTGGTCAAACTTCTTTCTATTTATTTATTTATTTGATTAATTAATTTGATACATTTCTCATTTTACGAAAACTACAGCTTTAAGTGAATCAATTTAAAAACTATGAAACAACTAAGTAAAAAAAAAATCTAAATGTTCTTTGTCCCCAAGCACCAAAGATCACCTTCAATACACTGATACACTGAGCACTATGGACATTTTCCTTTTCAATTTATAAGCTAATTTCAGTAAAACAGGGCAATAGAGATGTATATAAATGCCCCCAAATCTGTGTGAACGTGTGGGTCACCTGGATGCGGTAGAAGGCCCGGCTCTTCTGCTGGTGTAACAGGGCGTAGTAGTTTGCCAGTTCCACCAGTTGGTCCAGTTCCTTGTCAGGATACTTCTGCTTGAGCTCCCTGAGGATCCGGATCACCTGGACACAAACACCTCATTAGCTCTGAGCCTGTGCTGTGGAGGTGACATGTACAGAAGCGGGTGGGCTGAAGGAAAACACAGGGCAATCTGTATATAGAAATGTGTATATGTGAAGAATGGAATTATTATTATCTTTCTACTCATTTTGTCTAATGGCACACTTCTGAATTCTAAAGCACATGTTGAGAACCTCTAGTCAAAATAATATACATTTCCAGTCCAGCAAAAACTTAATTTTTTGATAACTACCATATACTGTAGGTAGATGTAGGCTATGGGAAGATAGAACTGGCCAAATACATTTCTTTCATGAAGCTGGGGGCTAAATTTAATCTTACCAAGTGCCATGAAACTTCCATTAAAAAAATATATTATATTATAAAGTTATATTCTGGTTTCTAAATATGTAATGAGGTCATTTTAAATGTACCTAATAAAAGAAAAGACTAAAAAGTTATCAAGGGCTCCCACTGGGGCCCCTAAACCTCATGGCTGGGCCCCAGTGCAAATACATTGGCTGCACTCTCTACTTGGCTCAAACAATCACTGATCAGTTAATAATTCAGGTGCTATTATTATGGACAGTAGTACTGAACCTAAAAACATAAATTATATTTTTTTTAATTAATGCACAAGGAACAGAATGTCCACATCATCACATTTTTCACATAAAGCTGTTCTTACATGAGGTGGTAAAAGTACTCTTACTCTTTCTAGATTTCCAAGATTTTACTCAAGTAAGAGTACAGTTACTTCAAAAAGTAAAAGTCAAAAATATTGTGCAGTAAAGCTACTCTATGGAGTACAATTTATTTAAAAGGTTACTAGTAAATCTAACTGAGTAAATATAACTGAGTATTACCCACCTTTGTCTAGAT